>JAUMHO010000010.1:892048-937289 GCA_032360965.1 Ulva armoricana
GGCGGTGTGTCCAGGAGGGACGTATGCAGAGGATGTGTGATTGGGTGGTCTGATTCGAGACTTGTACGCTGTTGCGTAGTGCACCTGTGACCGTGCCCCTCTTCGATGTAAACGCACACACATACATACAAGACCACACTTTGCACTGTGCAGCATCTGTGCAGCATTTGGGGCATTGTGAGCAGTCTTGAATAGTTACAAATGAGTAATTAGGCGTAATTACGAAATGGATCACTTCAAGGAATCACACATCTTCAGCACTTTCACTCAATCATGCACACTGCAATTGCAAAGAACATACACGATACCACAAACGCGGTACAGTCTGGTCGTTCGGTTGGTTTGTGTATTGTGTTGGGCCGTGGTCAGTGGGAGTGAACGAGCCCCAACTTTTTTCATTAAACAGGCGGAAACGACATTGCCATAATAAAAATTTTATATTATGAAGGACTACGAAGGTCGTTTTGAATTAGACAGTGTTTGGGATCGCAGCTCGTTCGCGGGGTAGTTCGTTTGCTGGGTTCGTTCGGCGCCCCTGGGGAGGGGTCCGAACGACCTGTGGCGAACGAACGGCCTTGGCAAAAGAACGCACCCACCTTCCAAATGGGTACACGAGACACTCTACCGCACACGTTACTGGTCTTTATCGATTGCAATACGACATAGTTCGTCCTTGGGAACGGTTCGAGGTCGTGATCGCGTTTGTTTCCGCCTTGCAATTGTTGCCACTGTCGAGACGATGGGCAAGTCAAAGCCCAGCAAGACCTCGCAGAACCTCACTCCTGAGCAAGCAACACTGGTATTTGAAAATTTTCTTGAGTTCTTGCCGAAAGCAATCCAAGCATGGAGCCATGATTGACGGCAAAAAGTATGACGGATACGAGCCTGCTATGAAGTGTTTTAAAGCGGTGCAAGAGAGAATGATCTCGTCTCAGGCTACCACAAAGCATTAATACCAGATGGTGGGGATGTTATGGGACCATTTGGGGGTGTTACACGGACATCCAGGGCCGTACATGGTGCCGTAAAACCGTACATGACCCGCTGTAAAAACGCAAATGACGTATCGTAGGAGCGTACCAACAGAGGCCTCGTATACGGTACGTATACAGCAAACAGGATTTACGGCATTTGACACGTTGACGGTTTGGGCGGACCTTGAGGTGTTTTAAACAGCTGCGCAGTGCAGCATGCATAGACGTCGCTAGCTATAGGTCTGTTGTTCCGTCACAAAGGCCAGCACGATCCACGTTTCCAAATACCAAGAGAAAGAGTATGCGCTGTGCATATGCGTCACGTCACGGCTAAGCGGCTGATTGAGGGATGCGAATTTTTTGTGTGCCAGCGAGTCCACAGGACCAGGCGACCACAGTGAGGTTGTTGGTGCCAGTGACCAATAAATTGCACAGGCACATGCCCGCGCTGAGGTGCCACTTACGCCGTTGCACTTGTGCCCAGTGTACTACGCATGCTGTGTGCCAGTGAACGGATTTGGATTCAAATGACTTTCCGGATACAATCATGGATACTATGGTGTCAATCCAGGCATCTAGTTCCACTTTTTTGAAGTGTTGGCATCCAAGTGATCATGACATTGAGAAAATCTGTTTTAGTTGTTGCACTGGAAACCGCGTCAAGGTTTTCACAGGTCACTGCTGCCTATTGAGTAAAGGTTGGCAGGAACGCACCGACAATGGTTTGACCAAGTGCCAAGGACACAGGAGGCCTTCAACCACAGCCTGCAGTCACCGATCGTGAAGGTTCTCAAAGGATTGCTAAGTGCCCATCAGCATCATGATGTGGTCTGGTGAAACACTGTAAAATATCATACCAGGTGCACCGGAACAACCAACCTCAACTGGCCTATGCTCAAACACCGATGCAGCACACGCATGGCAATACATAGTCCTGCAGGAATCACGTATGTGTCGGTCACCACAGTTAAAGTCTCCTGCCGTTCCCACGCAACTGCCAAGCTCCTTCGTGGCCTTCGGTCCTGATGCGAGCACTGCTTCCATTCCATGTCAACTACACTGTGAAACCTGCGTCTTGGATGGTTGGATCATCTCCTTCTGGCTGCAAGTTTGTGGTGGTGCCGTCAACTGGGCTGGAACAGCTTGCACTCCTCAAAGGCAGTCTCCTTGTGCGGACATCAGTAAGGGCAAAATCACAGCACCCAGCCTCCCACAGTCACTCCTACTGTAGATGTAGGCCCATTGTTGGCCAGCTTTGCCCTCCATGTGGCAGCATTGTTTGCTGCGACATCGATAGGATGCACATGGTAATTCCTGGACTTCTCCGTGTGGTCATCGTGCGGCAGCTGGATCCCACCGCGTCCAAGAGGAATCGTTGACAGATTCTGCAAACGGCACACCAGTGCACATGCGGTGCTTCTCCGACCGGCTGGCACAGACACTCCATGGGGCCCATGGCGAGCTCTGCACACCTTCATCGCAGCTGCTTGTTCTACCTGCCGGGCAGCTTGCTGTCCATTCTTCACGGTATCAGCTGCACTGGGCTTGGGGAAACCCATCAGGTTGTTGGTGGAAGGCGGGTTCCGGTCCGGGTTCGTGAACAGCGGCGGGTTGTGATGCAGGAACGCCTCTGGCACCACCAACCGCTTGAGCCGCAAGGTGCACTCATTGCCAATAAACGAGTGTGTATCACCGTAAGGAGACGTGTTGACCACTGGTACAAATGGCTTTCGCCGCTTTGATGCAGAGTCAGCCGCCTTTTGAGCACTCCTGCCAATACTGTCCTGGACCAAATGACGCTCGCAGCCCATGCAACTGGCCTCATTCTATGTCAGGTCTGCGCCAAGAAACAAACAGGTGCTTCAGCTGGTTGGAATAGTGGGGCACACCACATATGCGGTCGAGTGGTTCCCAGCCACTGCCCACTTCATGGGTATCTTGCTCGCAAACATGTCCTTGTCTATCACAGCTGGCTTTGCCCTGGCAGGCTGTGCCAGTTTTTTTGCTTGACTGTTAAGACTGCTTGGTGCATATGTGACTTTGTGACGACATTGTGCGCCGCTCCCAGCCACAGTGGGTTCTACTGGCATGCCCATAGCCATGGCCTTGGTTACATCCTTCTGCAGGGCCTCGTAATATGGGTCGCTCATGCTCTTGAGCTGGCTGTGCGTTGCATGCATTGTGCTCTTGTGCCTGCAAGGTGCTGCCATGGGCACGTTGGATCCTAATTGCGAAGCCAGCAACCTGCCAGAAAGGTCAAAGTTGTGAATGGACATAAATGAAGCCATGCTCGCAACTAGAAATACGAGGGCCCGGAAAAACGACCGAATCTGACCCAGTCAATGATTCAAGGTAATTTCTGACATGATTAGTTGAGCGACATCATCAAGCGATCTTCAGGAACTGGAGTGGATGCAGTAGTTGGATGGATGCAGTAGTTGTCAAGCAAACGTGGCAAGAAAGATGAGCACTTGATAGCCTTGATTGTTGTGCTGCATGCTGGTTGGACATGGCGGAGACATGCGGATCAGGTTGAAAGATGCACTGTCAATTGCAAATGTGCGTGTCCGCAACCTTGCAGGAAGGGGCTCAAACAGAGATCCAGCATGCACATGGGACACGCGGCAGAGCGCTGCACCGGTCAGACTGCAGTGCAGCATAAAGCAGGCGCAGCGCCTCAAGCAGCTCCAGCCTGCCTGACTTGTCAGCATGCTGCATCATGCGATCCATCTTCATGGCTGCTACATCCGTGAGCAGGTCTCCATAGTATAGTCGCTGTCGTTGCATCCAGTTGAAGAAGCATTGATCATGCTTCGCCTGCATCAACATTGACAAAATGTGGTTCCAAAATAATCCCATCGGTATTCAGGCACAGCATGCGAAGATCAGGGAAGCAAACCGGGTCGTCAGTCGTGGGAGGGTAAACAGAATTGTTGATGATTTGGTTACTGGTCTGAAGGAATCGTCTCCAGTATGGCCCTGCGCCTCTCTGTAAAGGTGCAACACCGCTGCTGAATAAATTTTCTAGCAACACAGATCTGCAAAGTGTTGCCAGGCGCACCTTCAAAGAGTCTGCATATTCTGAGGAGAACAGCATGTTAGGCGCTTGAACAGCACGAGATGCCTTAGCAGCAGTGTTGTAAACGCCGGGGTACAGCTTTCGGAAGCCATAAAATTGGTCATTTGTTGTCATCCATGCACTGGTGTGCATGGGCAAAGCATCAGATGTTCCTATGTCCATGCCTTTGGTAGCATCACGTGGACGCTCTTGAGATATGTTGGGTCCAGAACTGGCTGTTTGAGGCCTGCGGAGTTTCAGAGAGCACTTCTGCCCCTCTGCTGTGAGCGAAGGCGCCCCGCGGCATCCAGTTGCTGTGGATGGACGCGATGTGACGATGGGAGCCCTGACTGTTGCCCCAGCATAGCTTCCAATACCGCTTAGCGAGGACAAAAGCTTGAGACATGCAAGCCGCTTTTGTGTAGACGAGTTGTCAAGCCACAGCTGGAGCCTGGAAGCCGACTCTGGATGCTTGAAAATCGACGTGGGCACTATTTGCTGCTTCATCGATGTGCTGCAAATGATTTACTGAAAGGCCGGTGAGGAATATTCATCAACTAGGCACATATCTCCAGGTGGATGCAATGTTGATTGTTTTGGCAATACGGTTATGGTGCTTGCCGGACTTAATCTGACATACCCCGTGCACGGAGCTCGAGGGTTGGCAGGCCCAGTATGAGAGGCAGCAACAAAACCCAGCTGTTCGAGGTCACAGATAACCTAGATAGCCTACGCTATAATTGTAGTCGTCTCCTGGATCCTGGAATGCGAACAACAGGTGCTCTTCGTTGATGGGCCACCATTATGCGCGACTCCGGACTAGCCATACCATGCAGCGGCCCTCATGCCGATTGTGCATGAACGACCACATCTGTAAGTACGCGAGGACGACATCCATCGGACCTGGTGTCCGACATGACGCCATTCGGCCGTGCATCGCGATGCAGCGCCCGTCAATGATTTGGAATCGATTCATCCTATGCTGACATGCATGTTCAAAAGGCAGCAAACCATTTCCTACTCGGCACGCAAACGTGAGCTTGGCGAAGGCCACAACCTCGGGCAGTTTTGATGTGGTAAGCCTTGCGGGTCACGGTAATCACATCTTTGCGGTTGTGTGGTTGTGCACGTACTCGAGGGCCTTCGGTCGTGCAGTCTGTGGCCACGAGTTGCGCGATGCGAATTTGCAAGGCAGCGTGTTGTAAGATGCTGAAGCTGAAACCTTACTCTTTCCCTTTGCAGCCAGGGATCTGTAGGAGCCACATGACCTGGCCTCACGCCCTGGGGTTCCGCCAAGAACGCGCGCCGCTCTGTGCGCGCGTGGGACCGCCCGGGGCAGCGTACAAATCTGCACCAGCGAGCTCGCCCACAAAGATCGACCCCCTAGACTACACCCAAGTCGTGGCACTTAACTCTGAGCTGGAACAGTGGCTCCCGTCGAAAGTTCAGCGGGTGCAGCTGGCTGACCCACATACCCTTGCCCTGTACATTAGGGCCATCGACCGCGAAGGATGGTTACACCTAAGCTGGCACCCCCGAGCTGCTCGGGTGTGTTTAGGGAATGCACCAGAGTATGGAGATGCGTCGTCTTTGTATCCATTCGCACAGCTCGTGCGGACCAAGTGCGCTGCTCTTTCATGCATGTATGTCATCACAGAAAGCAGCAAGCACAAAATAGGAAATTCGCTATACCGTGGGGCCACAAAATTTCATATGGTCTCACATATTCAGGCTCCTGGACCAGCTGCTGATCAATTGCAGCATGCCAGTGCCTTTCGACAGGGTGATCAAGCTGGAGTTTGCACCACAGCTGGATGATGGCACACACCTGAGCCTGCTGTGCGAAATCCAAGGCGCATACAGTAATGTGGTGCTGGTTGATGGGCGAAGCAGTACATTACTCGCTGCCCGCCAGATTGGCAACCAACAGACCACGGTCCGGGCCATCCGTGTGGGTTCGCCATATGAGCCTCCCCCGGCCCCTCCTGGACACAAACCCAGCATTGATGAGCCCCTCGCCCAGTGGCAAGAGCATGTCCATGCAGCCTGTGTGCACGAGTCCAAGCGACTCGGAGTGGCACGTGCGATGCTGAAGGCCTATCAAGGGGTCAGCTCTGCACTTGCGAACGAGCTGTGCATACGTGCACACGTTTCACCGGATGATGTATTAGACAAACTAGACAGCAGTGTATGGGAACGGCTTCATACAGAGTGGCAGACCTGGCTGGCTACATGCGAGTCCGGCTGTTTTGGCGTCACAAAAGACATGCAGGGGCGGCTCTCCGTGCTGGGATCGTATGACCAACCATGCCCCAGCGTGCATGAAGCTGTTCACGAGCAGTACTTCGTGGCACAGGCAGAAGAGCGCTTCACTCAGCTGAGGGCTACGGTGAAGAGGGCTCTGTCTTCGGCTGTGGCAAAGCTTGAAGGCAAGCTAGCAGCTTTTCAGAAGCAACTCAGATCAGGTGATGATGCTGAAGCAACCCAGAAGCAGGCTGACCTGGTGATGGCAAACGTTTACTGTTGGCCCAAAGGCTCGTTGGCAATGGAGGTGGAAGATTGGGAGACAGGTGTGGGCTTGTAACCTGAATTCATGTGTGTGGTGAGCTTCGAGCACCTTCCGGGCAGCTGCATATGGGGGTGATGATGAAGGTGACGGGCCATGTGCTCTTTAGATGCACTGTATGCTCTTCACATGCTGCAACTGAATTTTCTATACCATATGAGGACTGCATGCTGCCCACAAACTACTGTGATGTTGCGCAGGCGAATCAGTAAAGCTGAGGATTACAGATGAAGCCATGACTCCCGTCGAGCATGCAGAGAAGCTTTACAAGCGAGCAGCGAAGCAGCGAAGGGCAGCCGAAAAACTGCTGCCCCTAATTTCAGACGCAGAGAAGCTGTTGGCGTACATCGAAGAAGTACAGGAGAGCGTGGCACTGCTTGAGAGGTGAACTTGTTTCTTTGTCCAGTCTCAAAACGTTGGAATATAGAATGAAGAGTATTTCAAGAGATTTAAAAGCCGCAAAAGTGTAGAAAGCTTGTATCACAGGTGTCCCTTCACGTGCATGCAGTGCTCAGGGCTGCTGCCGTGGAGTTGATTTCTAGGGTTTTCAATAAGAATGCCCGCTGTAGGATCCACATGCAGAGCTCTCAGCTGTGAGCACATGTCTTATGCAAGAAGTTACCTAGACGCATATCAAGTGGCGTTCATGCAGGATGGAGGGTGTGCAAGACTTGAGAGCTCTGCAAGGGATCCAAGACGAGCTTGTTGAGCAAGGACTAATGAAGGCGGCTGCAGATGCGAGGTTAGCAGCCAAGAGTAAAGCAAAGGCTGAAAAAGCGGCGAAAAAGCGGAAAACAGCGTCGCCAGGAGGTGCAGGTAGCCCTTACAGGATTTTCACATCTCCTACAGGTCTCCAAATTTTGATTGGGCGAAACAACCGACAGAACGATGAGCTTTCAACAAGGGTAGCAAATGGTGCGGTGGAAGATAGTATTTGTTCGTCGCGTGTATTACGGTCCTCTTGCATACTCGCAATGGCTTGTGCAGATGGAGATGTATGGATGCATGCAAGGAGTGTCCCGGGTAGCCACCTGGTCATGCGTGTACCGCGTGGTACAGCAGTAGATGACGAAGATATACAGTATGCAGCAAACCTGTCAATATACTTCTCAAAGGCTCGGGAATCCGGGAAATGGGATGTTACAATGACAGACGCAAGAAATATAAAGAAACCAAAAGGGGCCAAACCAGGGCAAGTCTTGGTGTCTGAAGAGGAAGTGGTCACAGGATTTCCTGACAAAAGCGCAGCTGTGGCATAGGCTCTAACAAGTCACACATGTACAGGATGTAGAGCTGCTGAAATACGCAGAACACATATCTGATCCCTATGGAAGCAATTGCTTGTTAGAACCCTAATGACTGGTTGTTTGATTATTCCTTCTGACAGCTCACAACAGTAGAGGTCCTTTCACGTGATTTAATTTCAAGTAAAAGGCTGTAGCTACAGGATCTTGAGGTGCTTTTTCCGCGAGTTGGTCCGCGGTCGTGTCTCGGGCGAAACAAAAGGTCTCATCAGGGGCTGGATCTGGGACCCTGGAACGCTGTCCAATTCGTACAAAGTAGCTCGTGCCTGTGACATGTTGACTACAGAGCTCGATGTGCTTGTTGATTCTGCAAGAACAGCAGGTCTATCAAGTTGACTGGCACTGGCTCAGCATCCTGCATCATTTTACGTAACACAGGAAACAGTGGCATGAGATACGTGCCTTGGATGTTTGTATTCGGTGCCGTGTATTCAGCATCCTGCCCGTTAAGCTGCTGGTTGACGTCCGCATTCCCAGCAGGCCAGTTGTATAACGGCTTCGCCGTAGCACCCGTCCATGCTGCACGATCCACAACACATGGCACATAAATTCCTGTCTGGCTACTGCCAGAAGCTAGGAAATGAATAACAGATATGCCTGCTTCATCTATTACCTGCCATTGCATCGGAGGACGTTCAAAAGCATTCAGGTATGCATGTGATGCCGTCATCTGTGGTGTCTCTGACACAGCACTTGCCATGCCGTGACCTTCGCATTCCTCCTGCAACATGACTCAGTACTAGGTCACTTTTTAACAGTTGCTTCCACTGGACATGTGTTCAGACAGATGGATGCCCGTCCGCACATCAACAGCCACCGAAGTGCACTCTTGCACCAGAACGTTCTGGGTGTCACCAGATTTGTGACAAATTGCCTGAGGATCACTGCACTGATCAGATTTGGAAGCTGTATTGGTCAGTGGCACTTCACACATCGTGCCTGTGGAACGATGCTCAGGCGGCGCTGGCCGCACTCCTGGAGTTCGGTGTTCGTAATCTTCCACAACTAAGCATGCCTTGTGTTGGTACTTGACCACACCATCTTGTTGTGTGGACAGGTAGTCAGTCCCATTGATGTAAAGCTCAGCCTCAACTGGTTTGTGCGCTTTGCGGTCGCATGCATGCCGTACACCTGCATTGGGTTTGACCTTGTCTGGCACTTTAACTGTGACATTGATCCGAATGGGCTTGACTGACCCTGCAATCGCCTCGTCCCTTGATGGCTGGGACTCAGTTTCCGTAAAACCCTGTGGCTCATGTACACCCAGCATTGGACTGCGTTCTCCGCTGTTTGTGTAGCTGCGACTATGGTCTTCACAATGCCTTCTATCCTTAGGTGTGCTCGATTGAATTCCCAGGTGAGCTTCTCTTGCATCATTGGACGATAAGCTAGTGCCCCGCATTACACTTGCCATCTCTTGGTTCAGAGCCTCCAGCCGAGCACGGACGCTCTGGACTACCAGCAGCGTCCCAGGGTCGGGAGCGCCTACAGTGGACAGCCTGGGATTCCGTGCCAGACATGGTGGAATATGCACACAAACTGCATGATTGTCCTGGACTGCGTTCATTGATTGCATATCCTGGTGTGAGCCTCGCGATGTCTCCAAGGCTTCTACTGGCAGTGCTGAAACATGTGTGGGTGATGCTTCGCTACTGGTGAGTGCCCAAGCATTGTGATCGTGATCGTCATCATCAACATCTTGATGCGCTTCCAATCCAAAATTGCGCTGGACAGCATCCTGCTTGTCATGTAACCTGTGTATGACATGTACAGGTGTCATGTAGCCGCAGCACCTTGGAGCGAAATCTTCGCCCGCCGGATCGTCGCACCGGCAGGCTTGACAAGATACAGAAGTATACTGCTTCTTCAAGATTCTTCTTGCATCGCAGGCTTGCACGCTGGCATCTGCTTTCTGCTGCTTTGGAGTGTGTTTTGTGAGCTCGCTACCTTGTAGACACTCTACTGACCCTCTTGGCTCTTCGTCCACGGGTGGCTTGTGCGGTGGTTCTTGAGTCGAGGGCAGCTCGGCCTCATCCAGGCCATTCTTTTGCAAAACTGTGCTGTTACCTTGTGCAAGTGTCGTTACTTCAAGATTTCCAATATCTAGTGGCGTATGCTCATTCTTTGGTACGTGACCATCCTGTGCCACTTGCAAGTGTGAGTTTGAGTGCCAATGTTGCACAGCCTCATCCACAATCTGAAACTCTTTTCCCCCCTCTATGGGCGTTGTGCCACTGCCCAGGCCTTCTCTGACGTCTGTGCTAGAGTCTAGTTTGATTGCAGCATCATGATCTGTCGCATCCTGTGGCGCTGTGGGGACAGAGCAATTTCCTGCACCCTGATCCAAACCTTGACATATACTACGATACATTCCCACTATAATGCAACTTTGTGTGTACACCAAAGCCTAGAGTTCACGCGGTTGGACCGCTGGGGTCTCGGAAGTGCGTACCCATGCTACCAAGAGAATCATGCAGCTCTTGTGTAGCAAGCAGTTCCACCTGCTCACTTCCCGCGGCACTTACCTGACCTGTGTCTACCCTAACATGCCCTGCATGTCACATGTACACGTCGCAGGCTGGGATAGCCTGCAACTTGGTCATGGGGTTCTGAGTGAAGTGTACCTTCATGTTGTGACGTGAGAATAACAGCACCCTGACTCTTTTGACTGACATCATGCAAGACTGGCAGAGTCTGCTCTGTGCAAATGGCACCTTTGACGGCAGGAGTACAGGCCTCTGTTGATGTGGCAGGAGTCGTATCATGAGTGACACTTTGTGGCTCATGTACCTGTGCTTCTGCCAACGCGGACACGGGCGCCATCCTGGCTGTGAAGAGTTCCACGCTTATGTCAGCATGTTCAGCTGATTCCGGTGAAAATGTAGAATGCTCGGAATCGCCGCCATTGCCTTTGCCATGCCTGTGCCTTATGCTTTTAATTTGCAAATGGCTCGATCCGTCATATGTTGGCGAGGAGATGCGAGGTGCAACTTGACAGCTACCTCTAGATCTAGTCTGGCATTCATCCACAGAAGTACAATCACTGGCAGTGCTAGTAGCCACAATATGAGCAGGTGAGGTGGCCCGGGGTACCTGCGGCTGCATCACGTCCGGAGACTCAAGGTCTGCAGGTGGGGACGAATCATCGTTGTCAAAAACGTCATGGGGATGTTTATCAGTTCTGATCACCGTGATTTGGGGGCTCTGCCTGGGTGGTGACATACTGCCAGGGCTCCATATGCTGCCTGCAAACACACAAGTGGTCATCAACTTCACCAGCAGTCTACTATCTATCAGCAACACCTGGGCTCGGCGGACAGCTGGCTGCACTATGTGGCGTACCTGCTGAGGAGGTAATGGGGTAGTCGCGTCCAAGCGGGTGATACGGTTCACCATCAGTATTTCGCATGCTTTGGGTGAGGCTCGTGGCATGAGACATGGATGGGCTTGGGGTGCAAGAAACAACAGGCTTGCTGTCGGGCTGGAGCTGACCTGTCACAGGCAAGTTGACAGGCAGATGAGCAAAGCGATCGGCTGGGGAAGATGAGCGAGAGCGTTGACTGGATGCTCTTGATGCCCATTCTCTCAGGGAAGCAGGGGGTGTCAAATTTTTCTGGCTACGAGCAGACTCCGATTTGTGTCGAGTTCTACATGGAAATGGCGGACTAGTGGGAGCCACCATTTCATTTTCTGGGGTGAGGGTACTGCAAGGATGTAGTGCGTTAGCACCATATACTGCCGGTCCCTCACATGATGTGTGTTCGTGGCGAAATGAAGCAATTCGAGGCTGCTCCTGCAAGTCATTTCCCATAACAGCCTTTTGCACCATCATGAGAGTTGATGATGAAACACTTCCGCTGGGACTAGCTTGCAGATTCATTAGTGCCTGCACAACAGTGGAACAGTAAAGTCCCCAACATGGTCATACACAGCAGCCCAGTCTCTGCCCATTTAGCCAACAGCGCATACTTTATGTAGGCCAGGATTGCCAGTCGCAAGTTTGAGCAAAGCTTGCACAGGCTGATTTAGATTAGATCTGTCAGACGGCAATTCAAGCATATGTTGAGACAATGGCTTATCTGTCTTAGTGTACATGTCTGACGAAGCGGCTGGCACATGCGCAGCAGCCGCATTGTGTGCTCCATCTGCACGGGCACTCCCCCGATCTGCCTTACTATGCCACCACATGAGCTCTTCAATTTCTGGCCTGCACCATCCGACTTTGCTCTCCAAGTTCCCGACCATGATGTTTACCGGATAAGAACACACACATGCTCATTCACAGAACAGAAATCTGTGGAAGGCCGAGAAGTACTTTCTAGTGGACTTCTCCGCGGGCCGGCCATCGCGGAATCGTTGGATAAGTTTCGCGACAGACGAGCCACGGCTATCTTGATGATTCATTTCTCGATTGAGATCCAAACCAGTATGTCAGCAGCCCGCCGTATGCTTGTCGGACGACCATCACAAAACGTACCATCACATATGTACAGATCAGCACATTGACATCTAAATACTGCTGTAGATCAGACGACATCCGCTTTCCATTGCGATCAGCTGGCCAGCAGGCTAGCACTGCAGCAAGCCACTACTGGGGTATACACATGCATGCAGTTCATGTGTAATCGGGCTATCGGGCTAGGCGACGAGACTTATGTCACGAAATGTACCATGCGACAGCGCATGATATATTGAATTGTGTAAAGACATTCGGATTTGCTCGGTATGTTGTATCAGCAGTTCCGCAAACGCAACCGTTAAGCGTACGCATGCGAGACAGAGGAGACGCAACTTTCACCGGCTTTGCGTGTGGGTATACTGTGATTTTAAGATCAGTGATACTTCGGGCCTGGGCTGGCTCTCTGTAGCGAGGAATGTGCTGATGTGATCGTCATGCTATTCAAAGCTGAACAAAGCTGCTCATCTGTCCAATTTAGTCCGTTCCTTCAGGGTCGCCTTGCTGTTGCATGTGCCCAGAATTTTGGTATCGTAGGAAACGGGAAAATCTCTGTTTTGCAAGCCAGTCAAGCTGGCCTGGAGCATGTTGTGTCGTTTGATACCATAGATGGTGCGAACATCCTGACGTCTTTGACAGATATATCCATTGTTCGGTAGGTCAACAGTGGGTGCTGCATAATGCAGCATCACTGGACATTGCTTGGAGCGAGGAAAATGAGAACATACTTGCCAGCTGCTCTGGGGATGGGACCATCAAGATCTGGGACCTCATTGCGCCGCAGAATCCCATCCGTTCCATCCAAGCTCATAGTAAAGAGGTATCAAGCTTAGACTGGAATGCAAATAACACTGGCGTGTTTCTTTCCAGTTCCTGGGACGATACAGTGAAGCTATGGAACTTCTCAAATTGCACATGTGTGCGGTCTTTTGAGCGGCACACGTATTGTGTATATTCTGCGAAATGGTGTGAATACGAGCCTCCAGCCATTGCTTGCTGTAATGAGATTGCTGCCATCATCGTTTATGCCACATTTCAATAAATCCCTGTGAAGGAATCCTCAGCACGGTGAAGTCTTCTTGTCTGCGTCTGGTGACAGCTCGGCTATAATATGGGATGTGCGTAATGCTGCTCCAGCGTTGATTCTGAAAGCGCATGCGAAAGAGGTTCTTTGGGCTGACTGGTGCAAGTATAATGACTGTGTGCTAGCAACAGCGTCCATTGACAAGACTATCAAGGTACTCTTGCTGCGCACTGCCTGTTTATGTGTGGGTGGTGGTGACTTTGATGCCCAATTGCCAAGGATATATGACATGGCACAGCTTACCCTGCCCATATCTGTAGGTATGGGATGTAAGGAGCCCCAACACCCCACTGAGAGTATTAAGAGGCCATTCATACCCAGTCCGGAGGCTGGCATTCTCTCCTCATACTGAGCAACTGCTCCTGTCTACATCATACGACATGACAGTGAGGCTATGGAATATTTCGGCACCAAATGATCCCTTGCTTAATGTTTGGAATCACCACGTGGAATTTGCAGTTGGAATTGATTGGGATGTGCTTAGTGAAGGCATGGTTGCTTCATGTGGATGGGATGCATGTGTCGCAATGTGGCACCAACAAGGACAGCCATAGCATGCTCATTGGACGAACAGGCCACCGGGAACACGTGAATCCTGAGCTCTGTTATCGTGCGTTTCGAATTGTACTTTGTAGGCCACAAAAATGCGGTTGTGTGCTGTTATGTCCCACTGAAACAATCTGATGTTGTAGATGAGCTTGGTTCACACTCTTGAGAGGCATGGTACCAATTTATACATTTGATAGATATAAATTGCCAATGCAAGATGTGCCAGAGATGGAAGTCACTATGCGTAGTAGTTCAAATTTGACTTCTTCTTGGCTTGAACTTCAATGATTGCTTCATTGAAGTCTTCATGGCCGACTATTGTGCCGTCCCTCCGGAGCGCCAACATACCGGCCTCAACACACACTGCTTTGATTTGTGCAGCATTAAAGTCATCTGTGGAACGAGCAAGCTCATCATAGTTGACATCGGGCGAAACGTTCATTTTGCGGCTATGAATTTGCAAGATCTTAGCCCTTGCATCCTCGTTCGGATGTGGGAACTCAATCTTGCGATCTAGCCGACCTTCATGTTCCACCATACGATCAGACTCGCTTTGTGTCACAATTTCTTTGGTAATATTATCAGGTGGCCAAACGTACCTGAGCGCATCAAAGCAGGATCCAGGATGTCAGCGCGATTTGTTGCAGCAATGATCTTGACATTTGAGACACTGCTAAATCCATCGAGCTGATTCAACAGCTCCAGCATCGTTCGCTGCACCTCACGATCGCCTGACTTTTCTGAGTCAAAGCGCTTCGTTCCAATTGCATCGATCTCATCGATGAAAATAATTGCTGGAGCTTTCTCCTTAGCAAGTGTGAATGCATCCCTAACGAGCTTGGCACCATCGCCAATGAACATTTGAACCAGTTGTGGTCCGGCAAGCTTCAGGAATGTTGCCTCTGTCTGTGCTGCACATGCCCTAGCCATCAGAGTCTTGCCTGTTCCAGGTGGTCCATACAAAAGAACTCCTTTTGGTGGTTTGATGCCGATCTTTTCGAACCGATCTGATTGTTTGATGGGCAGCACGATTGCCTCGACAAGCTCCGTGATCTGCTTGTCAAGGCCGCCTACATCCTTGTAGTCTTCAGTGGGCTTCTCATCCACCTGCCAATGCACAGCCATAAATAGGATAACGGCCAACTCCATTGCACAGAAAACAGGTCTTGAAATGACAAAGCTTGTGTTCCATCCGGATCACACCTCCATTGCTTTCACTCGTGAGTCATACTCAGCAGGTAGCTTGTCAAGCACCAAGTAGCTGTCTTTGTTTACACCGACCAAGTCGTTTGGCTTCAATGCTGACGCTTCCACAAGGCCGATAACAGGCAGGAAGACTGTCTGACGGGTGGATGTTTTTAGCACCACGCACTTCCCTGCACCTCATGGAGGTCAGCATGACATCATCTGGGGAAACATTTCTGACTGCATGCGTTCCTTGCACCGACTGTGATGTTAATATCTGAAATTTACCTTGTCTCTGTGCGTCAACGTCCATCGTTGCTCCGTCTTCCTCGTCTTCTTCGTCCGGATTGATATCGAGTACCTCCACAATGTTGGAAACGAGATATGGAAGCTGGTTATTGAGCTTGATCTTCTCCTTGTTCTCTCTGATCCGTTCTTTGAGCTGTGTGCTATCTCCCGTCAGCCGTTGAGTTTCCTCACGCAAAACGCGGACCTCATTGTCAAGAAGCCTCGTGCGACGCTCTATATCTGCCGCCGACATTTGATCAAACTCCGGGGGTAGATCTGAAGTATCATTTTCGAAAACATCTTTTTCTATGTCCATGGCGACCAACACAGAGAAGTATAGGCTGTTGCAGGTACCTGGCTTATGTGACAGCTGCTTTGCTCATGGACAATACGTTGTGGCAATGACCATATTCCCTAAACGGGTACTATACATAACCTGTGTTCAATGCATGATCGAATGAAAATGATCGGTCAGCATTCGGAAGAGATCAGGCAAGAATGAATTGGCTGACATGGCTATAAGTGCGATTTGCGTCTGCACGGCTCAAGTTCCGACCCGCCCGGATTGTTTTCAGATCAACCTGGGTACAACGGCGACGCGGCAGGACGGAAAAGCTGCGCAGCATTCTTCTCGTCTATATTCCAAAAGGAAGAAAACCGGAGAAGTTGATGCGTACGACGGCAGGTATGAGCATGTCAGGAATGTATTAAACGCGCTGCAGATGGTTACACATGAGGCTCATTCTATCCCCTCAACGAGGAAGGACTGTAGCATGCTGCTGCACAACTCTGGTGGTGCCGGCAATAGGTGACTGTCAGCGTACAGCAGACGATGATCTATTGTTCGCCGTGCTGGTACCTCATACGTTGCCGATTTGTTCGCACGAGCACCACTGCCCGTCTCTTCATGTGCTCCGAAGATGTTACGCAAGGTCACTCTGTCTTTCACATGAGCCACATCCAGGCTTGCCAACTCCATCACTTTTGTATCCTTCTCCCTCAAGATCATTATCTGCCGTGCCTCTGATATCACAAGAAGCACAGAGTTTTGTTGCAATTTGCTGCATAGGGCAGAGTGCGATGGGGCATACAGGACCCTTGCCACCCGGTCACTTCGTTGCTCCCACCAGGACTCAATCTTGCCACAGCTTACGTCAACCTCCATCACACCCCACGCATTCTCATTTCCCCCAATCACTGCAGCAAGCAATGCTTTGCTGGGATGTGCACAAAGGTCCCGTACATGCCCCTCTGCAATCCACCACGGCGTCAACGTCAGGAGATTCCACACACATATACCGCCCCCGTGTCCACCCACTTGAGCGGCAGCCAGAAATGCACTACCCGGCAGGAAGCAAGCATGTGCAAAATGAACTTTCTTTGGTTTCAGCGGAAACGGTGATGCCAGAAATGCCGAACTTGTACAGCTTTCAGGATCAAATAGAGCCACCCCGCATGCGGTGCCAACAGCCACCAGGCTACCATCTGCACTGAAAGTTACTGTGTGCATGGGTTCTCCTGCACACATAGCAGCATTCAACCAACATCTCCAAACAGTAATCTTTACGTGACAGGACACATCTGAAGGAAAAGTTGGACTGCAACATGCAAGGTGGCGTGTGGTCGTACACAGAAGCTAATGACTGTTCACAGTAGCTATCAGGCGCACCCTTGTGAGTTCCAGAACTTTTGCAGTGCCAATGCCATGTGGGGGAACCCGACTGTGCACCCGGGACACGCTTAAAATGGTGCTTTGCCCAGATGCGCAGTTCCCCAGTGCCCTTGCTTGGTTGAATAGAGGTGGTCGCAATGATGGATCTATGCGGGTCGCATGCAACCGACATGATGTGGCCAAAGTGTGGATCATTCACAACGCTGTTGACAGTATAAACTGTGTTGCTGCTGCCAGCGTTCTCGACATCCCAAAACTTGAGGGCATGCCAACGTCCAGAGCTCATGCCCGACACAGCTGGATGGGACTCAACTGTGACAAGTGTGGTTGCATCAGCTGTGAAAACTGCATGTATCACAATCGGCTCTACGCTGGCTTCACCTGCACACACCACTGCGATGAATCTGGCCAGTTGTCGACCACAAAGAGCACAGATGGCAACCTGTATAGCCAGACACTGAAATTGTGTGGCCATATGTTCTTCTCAAACATATCATGAAGTTCAGAGGTGTTGAGTCTCACCGGTGCTTTGAGCTATGACATTTCGTGGGAACACTTGAAGCTTGGCCACATGACAGTCCCTAGCCAGATCGTAAAATTGCAGCTGAGCGCCTGCAGATGGTAGGACAGCGTAGCCGGATCCAGGCTGAAGGGTGATCCCCTGGTTTGCATCTTGAGGTGAGGCTGTAGCGGGAGCTGGACGCACGCCATAAACTGAGCACTCAACCTGCACGCCTGCAGAGTGAAGACAGGGATGCTGCATGCAAGCGACGAAACCGTCGCGATGTGGGATGCTAGCGTGGCACTTCGATGGATGTCATGCGATGTGCACACCTCCATCGCAGCAAGAGACACAATGCGGACAACATTGTTCTGCTGGCCGATGATGTACTTTGTTGGATCTTCAGGGACACAGACGATGTGCGAGATGGGCCCTCCCAGGCGGGGAAGATAGGTGCGCTTGAGAGTGAGGAGCTGCCAAACGACCAGCACCGCCTCTTCGCCGCCTGACAGCAGGTACCTGCCGTCCTGAGAGAAGCATAGCGCGGCAACTGGGTTGGCATGCCAGTGAATAGTTGCAATGCTCATGCCGGCATTGCCATCTTGTGGCAGCGAGCCATTCTCTGCTGCAGTTGATGCCGCCTCAAGCCCCGTCCAGATGATGATTCGCCCCGACACATCACCTGCCGCAATGTGTGTGTTTGTTGAGTCAAAGGCAACACACTGCATGCAACCGCAACATTATTAATTGCTAGGCACATCAAGTTCGCAGCAGGACACGGCAATAACCACACAGGGGGCATTCCACCACAGCTTGCTGTCCTTCCAGGCACAGGCATGCATACACATTAACATGCTCTGGAATGCAACATCCAGAGTCAGAGCAGCAAATACGGACACCAATTTGATGCTCTGTGGAGGGTGGTTTGAACAGGGTGAATAGAACGACATCCCAGGCGTGACTGAAGCCATCTCAACGATTGACACGTGTCACGTGAGAACCCTGGGAAGCACCTTCCACACCGGTTGAGATTTGATTCAAGCATGGCATAAAAGGTCATATGCCTAGTAGCTCAGAGAAACTGACTGATGGTATCCTCATAATCACATTGGATTTGGTACGAGGAATGCAAGAGTTTTTCATCACTGCTATGAAGTGCTTGCGGCCTGCTGTGGACCCACATGAAAGTGACTCATTCTCGCAGTATCAACACAACACAAAGCAGGCGAGTTTCACGCATACAGCTGGCTTATCTTCACGCCAGTGCGCACCGTTATGTGTCGAGTATGGTGCATCCTAAACGCGAGCACGTCTGGGTGATGTGGCTTGATGCAGTGCACCGTATTCCGCTCAAAAGTTGCCACAAAGTCCTGTGAAGGCGAAACAGCCAGATCTGTACCGGGTGTGTTCAACCGTAGCACGGCTCTCCATTCTTCACTATCAAGATGGCACCTCCAGACGCGACCAGCCTGCCCTTCTCGCCAACTGGTCGACACGATGGCCATGCCTTTCCCTACCAAAACCATTCCCATGATTGGTTCCCGTTTTTTCGAGGTCGACAGGCACTTCTGGTCCGCAGTGCGCCAACGGCTGATACGCCCATCAACACATGCAGTGAGCACCTGCAAGTTCAGCACACAAGGTTTGGGGCGCTTGAATCAACTAGGAAGAGCCAGCAACTTTTTAATCAAGCAGTTGCCCAACGTGGTGGATGTGCATTACCGTGCCCTCATTTTCAGGATCGCGGCAAACGGCAGTCACGTTGGCTGAATGGCCAGCTAGCTGCGCCAGGCGATCACCAGTAACACAGCTGTAGGTCCTCACGTCCCTGGAACTTGCAATGTAAAGCTCCGATCCATCTGCGGAGGGAATGGCCGTGGATGTGCACAGCATGCCGCCGACCAACGTGCCGCCGCTGCCGGGCATATTTGCTGGCCCGATGATCAGCGATCACAGCGGAAAGAGTTGCACAGCGAAACGTATTAGCGCTGTTATGTGGTCCCAACCGTAGCTTTATTCTAGGCTATTGTTCTGCAGCATCGATGTCCCCTTCACTGGGGCGGGTCCGCATGGAGTGTTTGCCCCTGTCACCACTGAGGCTTACTGCATGACGATAAAGCCTCGGAACGTCGAAAGCGCCGTGGCTCCATCGAGACAACCGCGGGCCCTTGTTGTTTCTGCTGCGGTTTGCTGCTGTTACAGTTGGCTTTGGAAGAGGACGTCTACAACAACTGCAATAATCGCGTACGGGTGTACCTTGTCCCGCGCATGTGTCCGGTCAGTACGACGGTGGGGCAGGTTCGCAGGCTGTCGTGTTGCTGAACTTATGCTCGTTCTATGTGAACTATTTGTTCAGAATTCAACTGGTCTTTCGGGTAGCCTATTCTGCCATCGCTGTGCGGAGGACGGCCGCTTGAGGCCTCGACCATCCGGCCCTATTGATACAAGCAGTCTGATCAGCCTTCGTGACATCGTTCCACACACGCAACACAAGAAAACTGTCATATGCATCAAAGTGCTTGCAATCACCCTCGACCGCTTGGCTGTACCGCCTGTGCACGCTTAACAGCCGTGTTTCGGAATTGTCGATGAACACTGTACAAACCCTAAGAAGCAGTCAGACAGGTACACATGTTAACCTGTTCAGCATGATTTTACTAGCGCTCGTTGTAGAATGCTTGCACAAATTTTACTAAGCCCTCAATTGCCCTACACAAACAGCTCACATGTGGCATCCTGGTGCCCGTCAGCCCACCACACGGGAATACAAACACATTGACTTGCAGCAGTAAAAAAGAGGCACTTCTGAACAGCATGGTAGTACCAAAACTCGAATTTGCGCTGCTCGATGGTCAAGTTGTCACCGGCATATATTCCAAAGACGCGTTATGTGCGACAGGCAGCGGTGGTAATTGTTGATTATTCAAATACACCACCCCATTGGCTGGAAAAAATCGAGTAGGCCTGAAACCATCTCAAATAGTGCATTTGATCGGTATGAAGGATCCCAGGAAACCGTTTCAACGCATTCCAAACCCATTTTGACGAGTCCCTGCAGGCCTCGCACTAGTCCAAACAGTGTTTAGGAGGTCGCCTTAACACTGACCATGTAGACGCCCTGATCACCACAGTAGGCCGGTAAGGCGTGTCCGTATCCTTGCAGTGTTCCCCCTGGCTGGGCCTGATTTCGACAATCATACTTACTCGACATTGTGTGGTAGCTGCTTGTCTTTGGCAGGCCTAGGCACTGCTATGGCAGGCCAGCACACTCGTTCCGCTCCCAGGAACTCACTGAGTCCGCGTGTGTCTCCGCAATTCAATCAAGCAATCCTGTGGTACCATGGCCAGGAGTTAGATTCAATCAATTACTCCTGTTGTAACTTAGCCAACAGTTGATCCCCAGGCGATTCGCATGTCTCGCCACATCAACTGTATATGCGGCGGAGTGAGAGAAAACACAACCTCAATGGATGTAGTCCGTGGCGAACAAGCTGTTCCCAAAACAACCACATGCGTAGTACGTCCTGATTGCATCTAGTGACATTTCTCTCCTCAGCAAGTGCTTCATGATACTGGCATCATTAGCCGGGTCATGAACTGGCACCTTTATAGGCGAACTGCTGATCTCCTGCAACGTTTACTGTGTCTACTTCAAACCCAAGTACCTTCCTTGTGGCCACACTTTACGATTCACGTGGACGTGCTGGGCAACTTGTACCAGGGACTTCGTGGTGAAGGGGGACTCACGCTTGTCGTGATGCGGAAACCGAGACACGTAATATAACCCACAATACAGGCTGAACAGTAACAAAGTAATACCTAGTCTGTGAAAGTGTAGGCGTCGTTCATTGGAGGTGATTGTTGCGACAAGTTGTCTCGCGCCAGAGGCGACGCTATTTCTGCGAGGTGCTCCCGACGCTTCATTTTTGTGCCACTGCAAGGTGAAGAATTGATAGTTCTGCTAAAATATTCATCATCAGGTGAGTGCTTTTCATAATCTCACTGATCTCCACCGGGTGCTCCAATCTGTTTAAATTGCAGCTGGTTCGGGCATTGGACACGTGCGAAATATGCATGTAGCGATAGCCTTTCTGAGTGTTATTTTTATTTATCAATGAATGGGCTGTGATTACGAGAAGCTGTGTTCGGTACGTGAACTCCGCATTGCGGATGCAGGCTGCAGCACCAACTGGTGTGACGACATGACACACACAAGGCCGAGCTGCGCATCAGCAAGGGTCACACGACAATGTGAATGCCGTCATTCTTCCCACATAAGTGCTGGAAGATGTCGTCGAGTGCCCCACGTTCTGGGCGCAGCTGGTCTGGCCAATCTTTGCAGCAACAGGCAAGCAAAGGCAACATGCACAGCAGAGAAGATTGCATCCAGAATTTCAAAGCTCCGATCCATTCCAGGGAGCATCACCCCGGCGGATAAGGCTACACAGAGGCAACAGAGACGGAACTGGGGAGAACAGCGTGCTGACTGGGCCGTGCTTGCTCCCCCCAGCAGAAGCATGAGTTTACCAGCCCCATTCAAAGGCGATGCCGTTATCCTGGTTGAAGGAAAAAGGGATGCAACAGTAGTTTTGCGTTCAGTCAATGCTCCTGTCTTCATTATGGGAGGCACCAATAGCCGGAAAAATGATGTGGCGTTGCAAAAGCTGCACGCTGTCGCCGATGCAGTGCCCGTTCTCATCACCCTTGCGGATCCAGATGCGGAGGGTGAGCGTTTCAGAGGGTTCATTGCGAGAGAGCTTGGGAAGAAGGCGTGGCATGCATTCCTGCCGGTGTCACGCGCCATAACTGGGCATTCCACGGATACCCATAAAGCAGGCAATGTTGGTATTGAGCATGCCCATGAAGCAGATGTTGCTGTAGCGCTCCGCAATGCACAGCCGTACGAGGCGCATGCGGAGATGTACTGCAGGGAAGATCTTGAGAAGTGGGAGCTAGTAAATTCATGGGAAGAGGCACCAACCAAGCATGCCGCTCTGCGGCGAGAGATTGTGTGCAACGCTCTAGGATTGGCACGCATGGATGGCAACAAGCTTGTGAAAGCACTTAATCATTACTGCTTTCCACGGGAACAAGTGCGTTGAATGCCCTGGCTGTTGTCCGCAAAGACATGCCTCAAGGCTCCCTGGTTTGTATGGGTTGCATGTTCACATTGTGAGGCCTGTTCCCGCTCTGTCGACTAGTGGGGTCAAACGAGTTTTGTCCTGGATAGTAATTTAGGAGATCAGGTGGTCGTCGAGCTACTACGGCCACTGTTGACCGTGGCTTTTTGTTCCAGGCATCGTGTTGTCAAAGTGTACTAGACTTGCGATGTACCAGGATGTGGCGGGTGTGATATGATGCTGCCACTTATGCACTGTGATGTGGAGTGCAGGTGCAGAGGGCTTTGCTGTTTGCTGACAAACGGCTGCCCAACGTTGCGAGGTTGTGGGACGCCATGAAAGGCATGAGAGCTGAGGACGCAGAGCACAGGGAAGCGATAGATACGCTAGTTAACAAATCTGCGGATAAGTTTTTGTACATGTTGCGGCGGCGTGCAGCTGATGCTTTGGTCGTAGGTGAAATTGAACAGTCGGATGCTGTCGCATACATGCAAGATTTTCTGGAAGCGAGCGGTTGGAGACTGTCTTCTGAGTTTGTAGTGGCCTTAAGTGACTCATTCGGAGGCAGGGAATGAGATCGGAAAGTTGGATGCTGAAAGAGTGACCTGCCCGTAACTTGGCCGAACATGTTTTCCCAGCAATCGTTGCAAATAATGCCATGACATTGTATGGGTGTCTGACAGAGTGGTCATACTGATTTTGAAAACGGGAGGGCTAAGAGGCGATAGAGCACCAATCATCCTATCAACTGTATGCTTGTTCCACAAAGATACTTAATCACTCATAAGTGAAGTGATCGCGTGTTGGGCACGAAGGCACACCGGTAACACTGGCGCGTTGATGCGGACAGGGATCACGAGAACTGTACGCCACAATTTCTTCAGCATGCGTTAATTCAAGTCAGAGAATCTATGGATCAACATGTATAAATGTTTTTCAAGCCACTCCTGCATCCCTGGAGCTCCGGAGCGCTGGAGCTGTATACCGCCCACCGCCGCGCGAACACGTGGCATGATGATGGTGTCCTGGTGGAATCCTGAGGTACCGATCGGGCCGAGGCTCACGCGATACTCGACAAGATGAGGTTGTGTCGGCAACACAGTACCCCCACTGAATGACCACCACGAGGCGCCAGTGCAGACCGCTGTTGCCCAAAACAGTTTTCAGGACATCTCACACCGGCACAATGTGTTATGCAGGCCTTCGGCACAATGTGTTATGCAGGCCTTCAACCCAAGGATGCATGCAAGAACAGCACACTTCCGATGGCCACGATAGCATGCCTGTCGGGATGATGGATTCGATGTATAACTCGGATGGCCTCAACAGTCCGTGTTCCCGCATGATCAGACAAATGATGAAAATACTGGCAAGAATTGAATCTGGAAAACTCTTTGTGTGATCACAGTCGCTAGATTGTTCGGATGATCGCAACGCCCGTGCTGATGATTTGATGCCAATGGGAAGGCGGTGCTTCGAAGAACCACATGCACCATCAATGGTATCTATTAAGCACTCACGACCGCATTTTCGTGTCAGAATGGCTGCATTGCATGGACTGGGGAACATGGCGCACTTTGTTCATCCCCAACGCCACTTTTTCATTCCATCCAGTTTAGCACCAACTTCCGATAGATCATACATGAAGGTAGCCATAAGTGAAGCAGTCATAGCAAGTCAACAGCAAGAGGTGCCTGTTGGGGCTGTGGTTGTTAAAGATGGCCGTGAAATCTGCCGTGCACATAACCAAGTCGAGCAGACCAAGGATGCAACAGCCCATGCTGAAATGCTGTGTATCCAGCAGGCCTCTAAGATACTAGGTGTGTAGCATGATGAGATTCTTGATAGATGCTGAACATCACCAAAGGCGTTGCGCTGTGTCAACCATGGCTGGTGTGATGAACCAGTGAGGTGGGCTGGCCATGCAGGTGCGTGGAGGTTGGCAGGGTGTACTCTATACGTCACACTGGAGCCCTGTCCCATGTGTGCCGGGGCACTCTTGCAAGCTAGAGTCGACAGAGTTGTGTACGGCACCAAAAATCCTCTCCTTGGGGCTGATGGGTCATGGGTGCAGATATTGCCATGCCCAAATGCAAGCCAGGATAACTTGTACAGCATGAGTAAAAAGGGCTATGTCCTAGAAACCTCACAGCAGCGACATCCATTCCATGTTTCCATGCGCGTGTGCTTCCCTGACTCTCCCAACGTCTGCATGGCATGCTTTCCTAGGAGCTGTCATTGGCGCGAGCATCATTTTCCACAGAAGTGGATTTAGCATGTATCTGATGTATGGTGAGTTTGAGAGCTTGGATCCGGCAGAAATCTCGCAAGCTACTACGTCTGTGAATGTATCTGTTGACTCACGTGTGTCTGCAGGTTGATTCAGGAGTAGAGTCTCAACAGTGTGCTGAGCTGATGCGGGCATTTTTTCACAGGCGCAGGGCACAGTCCAAGCGAGTCCAGCGGATACATCAATGCTGGGCTCAACTTTGCTCACCTCCAGGCGAGTGTGTTTGAAGTCATTCCTATCATGATACTCCACATTCAGGGGATGCCGTGGCCGGCCTGTCTGAGGTTGTTGTGAGTGGCACTGTTATGGACTGCAGTTCAGTCCTGACTTAGTGAGGGTGTCATGCTGTTGTAGTGTGACATTGGGCCCACGAATAAGTACAAGGTACACCGATGCTTTACGTGCGATAGTCCGAGGAAGTTGATTTGGATTGGGTATACCTGTAACAGTTTGTCAGACGTTCCATTTCAGGCACTGTCAGGTCGACCTATCGAGTTGCCGCTGGATGTGCCTAGCGGGACTCGATACATTGGGTGGGTTCCTCCTTCTGTTATTTCATATGGAGTTATCACCAGACTGTTCGTACAGCGTGCCCAGTGCAGGTGTCATGGTATGGAAACATGATTACAAGATAAGCCGGTCCCCAGTAACAAACCAGGACATAGACTTATACAATATTTATTATAGACTTATACAATATGATGGGCCAAACGACCACACTCAGACCAGTGTGACAACAAGACACCCTCAGTATGTCAGGACTGAACAGCGTTCAATAACAGCAGGGCAGTGGTGAACTGAATTTGTTTAAGTGTGTTAAGTTCCCAGATTTGTATTTATGCCGGGACTTGAATTGCTTGCACGTTCACTAGTCCGCTCCACAGTGATGCAAGAAAGCGAAATCACTTGGCAGAATGGTTACACCCACACCGTTCCAGGAGCCTACTATTGCTGCTCTGAGAACTTAAACCGCATCATCAACAATAGCAGTCTGCTTGCCCTTTGTGCTGCGATCACTCGGAATCGTGACAAATGCATACATCTCCTCCTTGGCCTCGTCATCCTCGTTCCGCCTACACGGCAACACCGCATGACAATTGGCATGTGGCGAGACATGTTATGATCGCAGAGTGTTCACAAGGAATTTTAGACATACATGACGGGATGCATGTTGCATATGCGACAGCAGTGCACGTCAAAATCATAGTGCAAACCTTCTTCGATCGGCTACAAAGGTACATGATATTTTTACTACATGCAATACTTGTTGCAACACCCGCCGCAGGACGTCCCTCGTGCTCGTGCCACGGCTGACCGAACGCGATTTCTCAGCAGGCACAGCCTCAGACCACAGCCATCGAGTGGAGAAGCCCTGTCATCAGAGAACGTACCTCCTTGAGATCTCCAGGCGAAGACGGTTTGGCACGCTGCGGACACCCCTGCTCCAAATCTCTTTGTTGAGCCTGACGTCCAAGCGCACGTCCTTTGTCCCCATGGCCTTCGCTGCGAACTTGCGCACCTCCTTCACGGCACGTGGAGCCCTTTTCTTGAAATTAATTCCATGCAACCGCTTGTGGAGATTGATGGTGTACTCGCGAGTGGTGGGCTCCTTCTTGCGTTTCTCCACCATCGCGACGGAATATGCGGGAGACAGGCAACTCAAAGGGAACCAAAAGAGGGAGACAGCCCGATCGGTATCATAAATATGCTGTAAGGAAGTTGTCTTTCCCCGGTGCAAACAAAGCATGGGGGGCCCGTGCGTGCTCATAGCCACGCCGCCGTGATGCTTGCTGCACACAGCTGCACACTCTCTGATGCGAAGGATGACTTAGACAAGTAGCCCTCACAAAACATGGAGTGAACGTACATGAACACGATTTGCTGTGATCCGCATGAGTTGAGCGTGTGCCCCGAGATGCGTACCCGACTTGAGTAGGAAAACCAGCAGCTTCGTATGAGCGAATTTCGAAAAACATGTATAAATTCTGAATGCCGATATTCGATTGCCGCAGCACGGCTCAATCACGCTGGCTGGTGTTTAATGGCAAGCTCGACAGTGGCATGTGTTAATCTGATTGATCTGGGCAAGTTCTGGATTTCATCGATGTGTGACAATGACTAATTGAATTTGCATCTGACATGACAAAGTATTTGCTGTCCTTGTTGCAAAAATCTGCACAGCACAGGTATGTTTCATGTACACAGCCATGTATCACTGTGCAATCTTGAGTGGTGCAAGATCCCAGTTGTGTAAACTGAGTGACCATGCTGGAACAACCAAGATACGCAATTTCTTTCCTTGTTTTAACTTCCTGGATCGTGTCCGGGTACCCGTTGAGCCTCGGTGCTGGTCATGTCTTGCCTCTCAACGGGATTCAGCCATGTGCTCATGGCAGTGTTCACACGCCGCTGCTGCCCCCCACACAGCAGCTTGCCGTGAGCTCGAATTCTTGAATGTGCTTGAGTTATGGCCACATACCGGTACCATGCACATCACAGTTTTGATGAGTGGTGTTAATTGTGGCCCCACAGGAGCATTTGTAATTGCCATGCTCCTGTGCGACAGAAGCATGGCAGTGGCTGATATTGATGTGCCAGGACTGACAATTACTTTGTCACATTTCCTCCACCGGGTAACTGGCCGGTGCACCTGTTTGGTCTTCAAAACTGTTGCTGACGTGTGGAAAGACGGGTGTTGACACGGTGAGGTGCATGTTGAACTTCTGCCAGCCGGTTGCAAACACGACTGTACATCTGATGGGGGCCATGAGGCAAGTCTGAGAACCAGGTAGTGTCAGCCTGGGTGTCGGAGGGCATGAACATCAGTCCTAAACACACCTGTTCGCTCCACGTAAAATGTGTGGCTACAAGCACAGTTCCGTTTTGTCCACGCGTCAACGCCCATGGGTAACAAGGGATCCTCTAACAGTTGGAATGCTTTGTACCACACAAGAAAGAAATCGGCAGTGTGGTCGATCATGTAGAGGCGTCGATGTAATGCGTTGTCAGCCTGCTTGCAACGTTCAAGAGGTGCCCCGACGATCAGGGGTGTACTGGCGCTGACGACAGCCATGCGTAGACAGGTACTTTGGCTCTTGACTTTTGTTGGCGTAGCAGTTGTGGTTCTAGGCGATTCATTTCTCATCCAGGGAGGTCATGTGGACCCTCATCCCGAGTCACTGGATGTCGACCCGCCAGTTCCTGCGCTTCCATCTGCTACCAAAGAATATGTGTTGACAGGTCATCATCGATGGCAACTTCGCGAATTATTCATGAGCCGTACCGTCTCGTTGAGGTGCACCAAGCAGGTGAGACGAGATTTCGCAGTGTTGTTCGCAGCAACTTCTTTCCTTGCGCAATCAAGTGAGACGTAGTTGTGCAGATTCAAGTTTATTCTGGTCGATCGGTTGATGAGGTCCAAGAGCTGTATGAGAAGCGCGCAGCATCGTGGTGTTCATCTGCTCTGACCTGGGATGCCTGGTTTCATAAAGGCTCCAAGCAGTGTCAGATCACGATCAGTCCGTTCGGAACGACATATATAGCAGTCATTCCGGAGGATGAGACACTGGGATTCCGACCTGCTACAATGCAGTGCAGTTTGTCTGAGGATTCAGAGCTGTCCATGCAGTTACTCCTTTCTGGTGCAGCGGGGCTCTTCTTGTTCTTCGCTGCACCTCCTTTGGCCAGATCTATTGCTTTCAGGATCAGCGTTGGGGGCAGTCTTTCTGTACTGCTGTGCACACTAATTGTGGCCCTGTACTGCTTCAGGTGGGATGTCCATGCATGCAGCTGCGATGAGAACACGACCCGTTCCTTTACTTGCATTTGAATTTCTGACTGCCGTAGTCCTGCAACGTTGAACTTGGTACAATTTGCAGGAGGGTAAAACCTGGCAACACTCTGATGAGTGCTGCTGCTGGCCTCACTGCATTGGGAGTCAGTGCGACTGGATTCGCAAAAATGTGGTTCCGTTTCCCAGACATTCCTACACTAGTCACAAATCGTTGGTTCCTAGCCTATGTTGCAGTGAGCTTCTTCATTGGAGCTGCCGTGTCATACTACTTTGACAGTGCGGACTCAAAGATTATGGATATCATTTCGGCTGCGTTGCGACTAGCTGGTGGCTCACTTGTGTTCTACTCATTATGTCAGATCTGGGAGGTTGGTGCTGCTGCTCTCCTCCTCCTCTTATTCATTGCAATCCGTCCTAGCAAGGCTCCACCAGATGACCTTCCCATGCCAAACACACCTATGGGTATGCCCTTCAGTGCATGCATGTGCAATGCATGGACTTACTCTCTTTGCGCAGGTTGTTCGTGGCTACTGCATGTCAAAGACGAAGCAGGTAAAATTTAAGGCACCTTTTTGAGAAATACAGTACAACTGATGCATATTCGTGCAGAGGATTTGTCAACATCAAAGAGCAGGCAGGGCAGTCCTCAAATGCACTCGAACAATGCAGCACCAGGGTCCCAGCCATGGTCTCCATTCCGCCGAAGAAAGATGACACCTCAGACACAGGCTGTGCAGCACACGCAACCTCTTGAGAAGCCAGACATCCAGATGACTGCCGATCATGCTGCCCAGAACGGCAATGGCCTCATGTCAAGGTGAGCCTCATGCCATTTCAGTGGAAGTCAGTACTTCCACTATCAGCCGTTTGTTTGCACAATGAAATCTTGTCGAAACATGATTTTTGCTGGCGGTATTGACCACAGCGACAGTGTAGTAGCCCTGATTTCCTGTCTCTGTCGTGCAGGTTTCCTGAAGCACACTCGCACTTCAGCCCCAAAAGCGGACCCTCCACTCCAAGGGAATTTGTCCAACAGCATCCATCAGCATCAGCTCCAGTCATCAGTCCGGGCAATGATTCACCCCTGCTTGCTGCTGGTCTGGTCCTCAACTCCGCTACAGGCCGCATGATCAAGATTGGGGGAGGCACATACCAATCACTGCTGGACAGAGGCTTTTCCATGGACCGCGAGGCTGGTGCTATGATACCGCCTGCCCGTTCTCCAGATATGTTTGCAGCCCAAAACACCCCTAGTCGGCCCAGTCCACACCAGCGGCACTCTCGGCGAAGTGGAGCAGGCAGAAATCCGCTACATGGATCAACGAATAGCTCCGCGACGTCACCATACTGACACACCGGGGAATTGTGTGGGGCCGCACAAGGACCTGTTTCTTCGAGTGTACACTCATACCATGATCAGACCATCAGGGCACGCCCTGTAATTTTTATGCATCATCATCGTCCCCATGATGGGCAAGCTTTCATATATGTCGCGTCGTGTAATTTTGCCATGTTGTGCCTTGCAGAGAGACGTGGGTGCTTTGGGTGTGCAAACATGCATACGAACACCCAAAATTTTCCATGCTGCTCTCAGGCTTTTGCATTGTGGACAATTTGTATGACGCACGATCCTTTTCCTGGATGGCGGTTTGTCGTAGCGCTGGTTGCGGTATAACCTAAAGAATTCCCAGACTGGGCGCGCGGCGACCTTGTGCACATGCGATGAGTACAGCATGGCTAGAAGAGTTTTGCATGGCACATGCTCGTCGACTGCACTGGGCTAGCCAGGATCACGTACTAACATGCAGGGGCACAAGTGCAACCCAGCGTGGATTTAAGCGTTTACATTGCTCACGATGCCATACCTCACGGAAGAATTCCTTTGCCTCGTCGGGGCATAGACGTCGTTCGCTGCCAACTCCGCACAATAACACCTGTCACATCATGATCGCACGTACGCAATGATCAGCTCTACACAAAGTAGAAGAAAGTATGGCGTTTAAATCTCTTCTTTTCTATGGCAGTGTGGCAGGTACGGTTCTGACGACAACTGGTAACGGGACGCTGAATAGGTGTGATGAAAGAGTCCATCACAGCATACATGGAGTGCAGCTTTGGGGGCTGGCATGTTTTATTTGGCTACAAGGGACGTGCGGCAAGGTGCCAAGCTAGCTAAACAAGGCGCAACGCAGTTTCGAAAGAATATCAAGACCATGCGCGAATGGGCTGAAGAGGGTGCTGAAAAGTGTGCTCTTGGCTCTGGCAGGACACGCACGACACCACAGCTCAATATCATCAATGTTGTCAGCGTCACACAAGTCTGGTCAGATTGTGGAGATGTATGCAGGGCCAAGGATAAGGCTAAGGAGCTCAGCAGCAAGGACTGACATGGATCAAATCATCCATGCATGCTTACTACAACGTCCACAGGCCACCAAGTTCTCCATAAATATGTTTAAACCATAAAATTGTCTACCGGTCCTACAGAGATATCTAGCGGGTGCTGTGCACTTGAAACCGATACGAAGTTGATTTCCACACGCACTGGAGCACGTACAGTGCAATTGCGTGAGTGCATGATAGATACACCTGCCACAGTATCATAGTAACATGTTGATCCAATTTAATCATTTATCAGTGCCTGCGCTCAGTGCCAAGCCTGCAAGCGGGGTTAATGCCATCACTGGGTACGTATGCGTCACATCATATTGCAAACGTGCATTCACTTCATTTTGCTAGCTTTTCAATCTTTCTCTAGCCCGAATCTGAGTCTGACAGATCATAGTGCACAGCCTGCCGATGATTCGGGTTGGGCTGGATGTCATCCACATCAGACGTAATGTCACTGTCCACACCTGCAACTTGGTCACATGCTGGATCACCCATCGGCACAATTCCGGCTCTATTCAGGGTTTTTATATCTTTTGGTGACAGTACTGATATCACGTTGGACGTTATTTTAGCATCCCCGTCAAGAGGGACTGGCCTGTCAATGATCAAGATACCACCAACTTTTATCCACATCTTTTTGTTAAACTTTGATGGGATCATGCACAACGTGCTGGATCCATCTTCGAGTGCCACTTCAACTACCTGAATAGAACCAAACGATCGTGAGTGCAGAATTCATTGCTGAATCTGCTGCCTAAGGAATTCGGCATACAGAAGCAATATGGCTAACAGGCGCATTGCCTGATTGTTGCTACGATTCATTCGCACATTTCCTCCTCGAACGCCTAGCGACTTTGCGAAGCACTGATCGTCCTTTGGCAGCTGTACGCCTTCGACCGCGCCAGGTACATGCATCCCGCAATGCTTCATGTCATTACCCTCGTGTTCACAAATGTATTTGGCCACGAGCACAGGCCAGATCCATGGCGACAATTGTGTGCTGGGACAACCAAGCGTTGGTGTATGACTGCGGTAAGTCTCGACGATACCACGGCGATTTCGCAGACAGCGTATGTCCTCACAGCAATTGGAACAGGGCACCTCAATCTGGTCATCGGACCTGTCGGTGCACGAACTTGCGCACTACAGCCACCGCCACCTGCAGGTGCAGAAGTTGTTTGGCCACCTTTGCGAGGGTCAACATGGAATCGGACACGTCATATGTTACATGCATCATGACGTCGCAATCGAAATGAGGGAGCAATCGGAAATATGCATGCTGCTTGTGTGTGCCGCTAGGGGGTGCCTAAAGAATCACAGCCACTGTAGCTGGCCTCGTGCTGTGCCTGCCCCACTTCTAGGCCTCAGTCACCAAACCCTGCATGGCTCTCTCTCACCACCATCACTCCCACTGATCAATTCACCATACCCTCCCTACTTGTTCCTTTCTATGCAGGCAGGAAATATATATACTTACATCGAACAGGGGCGCGGGAACATGTGCACCATGCAACATCGTACAGGTGTCGAATCAGGCCAACCCATCATTCATCCTCCGCGTACGTCTGTCCCAACTCTGACCACATAGATCCTAGCGGGGCCTGAGTATTAGACAATACACGATACTTGGAGTTTGACAAGATACCATAAATCCTCCAGCCAAGACTGGTGGTGGCCAACCAGAACGCAGTATCCCTCCTGCGCAGCCATGCATGGCGTGGCTAAGGGGTACTGCTGGTCGTCCGCGTGGACGCGGGTCGCGGACGGCATATGTGTACTCTAGATGCATCTGTGGGCCTTGAAGGACCGTCCTAATACGACTGTCAACTGTGGCAGGGTTACACCGACCGCATTCATTCTCCGCACGATGCTGCAGATGCTTCATCGCCTGCTTGCCCGACCTACCGTATGTCTCATGGATCAGAGGCGCAAACTTGTACCCGCCCGACCCTAGCTTCCAGTACTTTTCAAGCGTAGCCTCGAGCTCCTCCCTCACGGCTGCGGCTCCGCCCCGCTTTTCGGCTGCCTTTTCCACAGCACTCTGCCATCTTGGGTACTGTGAGTCCCTGCACCGTGTGTCCCTGTGTTAGGGCTGGTGGTGGCCAGCCAGGGAGCAGCGCCCCTGTCAGACAGCCATGCATGGCGTGGCTTAGGGGTCTTGCTGGCCGTCCGTGCGATGTGTGTCTCAGACAGCAGATACATAGGCTATATGTATCTGTGGGCCTTTAAAGGCCATCCTGTTTTCTCCTTTTCCTTTGTGGTAGGGGTGGTAGGGGTGCCAAAGGGGGGTGTGCACTCAGCCCCCTGGTAGTTTCAGTGTTAGCGCGGACACCCGGGGCCCCCACTGACGAGTTTAGGACGTCCATAGGGCATAACTAGGTGGTTTGAGAACTTCTACGGGGAGTTTGGGAAATCGTGTCGTTTTCCCAAAAATCGCCCACTCGTCAAATACCCCCGTTTTCCCAAACTTCGCGGTTTGGGCCCAATACATCCCAAACTCGTCTCCATTGATCCCAAAGCACTCACAACACAGCTTAAACACTATATTATGTCCTATGTATCGACTGACGTGACACCACCTCTGATCAGGGCTTCGTACGGGTAGCCTGTACGGGTCTGGGGACCATGGCTGACCGCTCAACGCACGAGCTCTACGAGGGCTTGACACAGTTCGAAAAGTTACTTTAATGCAATGTTGGTACTCTTGAAAAGCTACTTAATCACGGAGACTTTTAAGAGTCTCTGAGCGATCCTGTAGCTGCTGCTCTCGCCGCTGGTGCGAACGACAAGTCGATCATGGACTACTTGCTATCAGCCAGCAGGCCAAGAGTTGATGGACACACTATACCGAGTAAGGCAGGGCGGTCATGGGCTTCGAAGTACATGATGTCCATGTCCTGGAAGAGACTGGCCATAGTGCTGATCTACCTGGTGTGTTGTGCTAGGCAGTGTTGGCACTTTCGTATTTCGTATTGGATATGGTCTGGCTAAAATATATATATTTAATACGGTACGATTTGAGCCTACGGTGCTGTTGTTTTTTGCTAGGGGCGCGCGGCTCAGGGCAACGAAAGGGCAGCAGCCCCCGAAGAACAGCTTGCAATGCACACAGCTTAATTATAGCTTGCTACACCTCCCAACTACACAATCTCAGGGTCTCACACTGTCACTGGACGCCTCAACATCCGACCCATCAAACACATCACGGTACATCTACTTGTACAAGGCAGAGGTGTTGCTGCCCTCAGACTTCGCCACTGTCCGCAAATTCTGGAATACACTAGCTTCTCAGCCCGTGCAGGGGTCATTTTAGTCCGCTTCTTGCTCGCAGCATGGTTGTGCGCGGACCAATTGCGCTTGCAAGCTGATGCGGTGCACGTGACCACCTGCGAAGTGACAGTTACTACAAATCGCTGCAGCGCAGGCACATATGACGGTTCAGATTGTGCGATGATGCCATGACGTCACTCCAATACTTCTAGAGATACACATAATATTTATTAAGTAGGTCTCAGTTAAGTTATTAAGTAGGTCTCTGTACGCAGATTGGGCCAAAGGGGTGTTGATCCAGCCAGGTGACATCCTCGAAACGATTGGCAAGGTCACAGCGAAAATCATGCTATTCGAGTGATGCGGGCAAATTGAGAAGTGTCCCTAGTGCCCATCGAGTCCGATGGTAAATTAAGTTTACCTGTGTGGCAGTGTCGGTGAAGATGGGCAGTGTGTGTTGTAATCTCAGTGTCCAAGCACGCGAAACGTGCTGGGCTTCTTCAACATTAGGGACCATAGATAGTACATGAATGCAGAGTACAACAGTTTGATCATAGACAAGCAGCCAGAGCATGTCACCATGTAGCTACGATCATCCTCAATACTCTAGCTACCTACATCCATGCTGCAGCACCATACCAGACCATTCACTTTCTTTCATCAATCCGCACGCGCAATCTGCACATGTAAGCCCCAAAAATTCAAAGTACGCTGCTTGCGCTTGACTCTGCAGCAAGCAATTTGTGATGATCACCAGCATGCTTCCTGGGCTGCCTGCCTCGTGCCCAACGCACTCGAGCTCGTGCACTAACATGCCAGCAGAGAACACGGGTTGCCGCCAGCAACCATGACCCTGGTATGGTGCTGCAGCATGGATGTAGGTAGCTAGAGTATTGAGGATGATCGTAGCTACATGGTGACATGCTCTGGCTGCTTGTCTATGATCAAACTGTTGTACTCTGCATTCATGTACTATCTATGGTCCCTAATGTTGAAAATGATTCCAATCAACATTTACAGGTCACATGCGTTCACCAGGCCACAGGGTCGTGCACAGGCAGCACGGGGACTGCGTCAGCACGGTCCTCTGCCAATGTGGGCCTCTCAAGTATGACGTTGCCTTCCCTACAGGACAACTGGGCGCATTTTCGCCAAGTTTGGGACGACCCCAGGGGTTTTAGGGGTGCTCTGGGAAAGCTCCCGGTGGTTTGGGGAAAAATGCCAGATTTCCCAAAAAATGGCCTCAATTTGACCAGAAAACCCCCATGTTCCCAAACTTAAAAAACAAGGCTGTAGACGTTCTCAAACCACCTAGTTATGCCATATGAACGTCCTAAACTCGTCAGCGGGGGCCCCGGGTGTCCGCGCTAACACTGAAACCACCAGGGGGCTGAGTGAACACCCCCCTGGTGCCAACTTCCAGCTCAGGATACACATTCAAATTTTGATCCACAGATACCAAACATTAAATACATGGACACTGATGTTCTGGCGTCATGCGCTGGGTGTAAATTTCATTTTGGTGGGTGTTTATCACCGGCGGCATTACGGTGAATGTCGCATGAAGTTGCAGCTGGAGGTAAGGTTCAGCTAGAAGGATGTCAGGTGAGGCTGTGTTGGAATGATGTAAGGCTTACCATGTGGACCCATTGGCAAGACAGGTCAGGTTTCCTGGTGCGATACTTGACACAGCATAGTTCACACAGTGAAGCAGGGGTGTCAAGGCAGCATGCATGATGCTCTGTCTATGTTTCTGTGGAACACACTGCATTTCATAACAGTGTCGCCAAATTGGAATTCCTGCAAAATCTGGAAAATGGAGTGTTCAAACGTAAAACCTTTGGAGCGAGAGCGATTCCGAGTCAGGAGTCAGCCGCCTGATCTTCTTTGAACTGTTGTGAAAGCGTCTCGGTACGTCTCAGCCGTTTCCATAAAATCTTAACAAGCCACGTGGGAATAGCCACCCCGGCATGATGATGACTCGATCCGTCACTCTATATAGCACGGCCCGGCAACGCTGTATCTGCACAATTCTACTTCGGGTGTGAGGCAGATCTCTTGTGAGGGGTCATGCCTTCACACGGCGTGTTGGCTTCACGGTCAAGTTAGACGACTCTGCCATGGACGCGAAACTGAACGACCTGGACCGGCACCGTATGGAGCAAAGCAACCTTCGATCATCAGAAGTGGACAGGAACGAAGGTGTTTCTCAGCGCAAGTTTCAGGCTTTTGACGTCGGTTGGCATGCAGTACGTCCCAGCAGTCATCTCCCGTTCCACGGGAACCCTTTAGACAGATCAGGGACACAAGCATGGGCAAAAATGCATCTACCGGTAGTTCTTAAAACAAGGAAGTCGACTCAGTTTCTGCCTGTGAACGGTCGCTCCGCTTTTGGTCTGAAGGAAAGAGACGAAAGAAGCAGGCTGGAGGTAATGTGCTGACAGTTGACATTCCGCTTTCAACCGTGCTGATCCCACGGGACATTCAATCTACTAAGTTTTGATTTTATGTTTACAGACCTTTACACTGTTTTGGCTCAGCTCGGATGACTTCTCCAAGTTCAAAAATCGGTTTTTCCCTGAAGCAAGCACGCACTTGTTAGGCAAAATCGGCAAAGAGGGCTGGCGCTTTGTGGCCAACCTGAATGACAGCGCTGACAACGTTCTTGTCCAACTTAAAAAAATCCAGCCCCAGCTGTGCGCAGTAGACGTGCGGGAAATGACATTGATGGCCACCCGCGAGGACCTCGCCATCGCCGGACAAGCTGTGGCACTCGTGCGCTGGCATCAGGTACACTACCCCTGAAGAACTTGCGCCCGCAACATTCTCAAAGCATAATTCCACACCCCATCAGGCACGTAGTCGTCGAAGTCCGTTCCACACTCCCTGTCATTCCCACAACATCAGGCGAGAGTGATACCGCTGTCGATCCGGGCCAGTTGCTCCCCAAGCCCCACTCCCAATGACCCACACCACATGCCCGTTCATGCTCATGCACGGTGCAGATGTACCAGTTCTGCCCACAGTGTGGCAATCCTACTGTGCCAGCAGTACTGGGGACAGCTCGACGATGTACACGGGACGACGATCATCAGCTTCTGCGGCCGCAGGTGACGCCTGTTGCCGTCATGCTGCTGCAGTCGCCTGACAGCCAGCAGGTGCTACTGGCACGTTCGCGTGGCATGAGGCCCCACATGATCAACTGCCTATCCACACGGCTTAACGTGTGCGAGGGTGTAGAGGAGGTGCGCACTCCCACTACAGTAGTTGCCCCCGTTTTCAGTGCTGCTTAGTACCACCATGACCTCCACATTGACCACTGTCTCTTGTTCTGGCAGTGTGCATGTTCCTGGGTATTTCTGTGCCTGTGCACTTGACTGCCAGAGTGATCGGCGCATGATGCACATATTTACATGCAGGGCATGCTTACAATTAGAAGTTGCCACATTCTTCCTTGTGCATATGCCTGGATCAATCTACAGCAATTCATTTCCTTGATGTAACATATATATACTTGATGTAACATGAAATCCTGCCCTCGCCACAGACATCGACACACTCTGCCTGTGTGCAAATTTGGCTTTTTTCTGTGTGTTTATGTTCATGCGACGATCCACATTACTTTCCAGTGTTTCACCATCCAAAATTGTGCTCTGGATGATTGCATTCTTCTGATGGTAGCTCAATCAAGAGGTGGTAATATTTGTTGCTTCGTGTAAACCATCTCAAATAGGCAGGAGTGGAATCCTGCTGTGCCATGCAGGCTGTTCAGCGGGCGTCCATGGCACTAGTTGGGCTTGAGGTGAGTGATGTCACTGTCCAGGAGGCACAGCCCTGGGCTGCGGGCCTGGAGTCTGCTTCTGAGCTGCTCATAGGCGTAGTCGCAACAGTCAAGCATACAGAGCTGTCACCTGAATCCAGTGAGGTTTGGCCCATTCGTTCAACGTCAATGTGAAACAGCTCCGATCTATGCTGTGTTTTCCTGTAGTCCTTAGCTACTTCCTCCTGTGCACGGATGTTCTGTCATTAAATCAGTTGAGCTAGCTCTCCTGTCCATGGTCACCAAAGTGTTATCAGCATCTTGGGCCTGTTGCACCATAGCGCCATATCATATGTGGCCCATATGTGGTCGCTGGAACACACAGTTTGGTTGTTTCCGCTACCCTATGCACAACAGCAGCAGTTTCTTGGTCAAGGACATCTTCTTGCAGTTTTTTAGAAGCGCTGTCATGGATATGCTAATATGCAGGTTGAAGAAGCTCACTGGTTTTCAAAGGACGCACTGCTGATGCTGTTGAAAGGTTCTGCTGTTCCAGGACATCCTCTTCAAACAGGCTTCATGGATCAAGATGCTCAGTTCTTTCTTCCACCTCCTGTCACCATTTCGCATGCGCTTCTCAAGTACTGGGTGGAGCTTTCGTGAGCATGGATGGTTGCTCCATGACAACCAGTGTCACGGGCAGGGACACAGGGTGATGTCATGCTGACAATTCCTCTCTTCCTGTAGACCTCCAAACACTGCTACACCAGCTTTGCCCTTTGGGTGGTAGGTGGGGGTTTCACAATCATTCCATTGGACCCAACTTTCGAAGTCCTGTGGTTGCTATGCCCGGGTTTCTCAATGGAACAGAATCGACAGGCTGCTTGCGTATCTAGTTCCTGTGAAAACCCTCACAAGTGCGCAAGCATGATGTCCTGCAGCACCAAGATGGGGTAATGGACCAAGGCCCCTGGTGCGCTTCCCCACATCAATGACCTCGTTTGTTCTCCACCAGTGTGAGCCTAGCTCATCTTCTCCCAGGTATGGGAATCTGGGGGCATCAGGTAGTCCGATGTGAAGGGTGCAGGAAGACACGGACGTTGCTGTAGGTGTACGCCAACCGCTAGAGCAAAGGCTGCTGCCTGCATGGCCTGCAAGGTGTTAGCACCGGCTCGCTGAGTGTAGGCAATAGTGATCAACACCAAGAGATGATTTATTGAGGCCATGCAACATAGCCTGTCGTACGTCAACGGCGACTCGTGTACAGCTGGAACACGTCGCCCACAATTAGAGCAACAAACAGTGGGGCCACACTCCGAATCTGTGATGGTCCCTTCCACATGCATGACCACGTACTCCTGTGAGCCTTTAAGCCTGGCTTGATTAACAAAATTTCGAATAAAGGTTGATTGAAACACTGTTGTTGCAGACTCCCAAACAAGACACGATACCCTGTGACGAAATTTACAGTCTGTAGTGATGGAGGCGGGTCGAGGCAGAAGAAAGGACAGCGGTCGTCACTGACTTGTGCCTGACCACCATGTCCCTAGAGTACATGGGAATCTTGCAGCTTTGCCAAGACGGCAAATTTCAGTGACAGGCACTGCTATAGCCACTGGCCGTGCGTTGCAGGGGGGATGTGTGTGCTGATTCCGAATGGGATCAGTGCAACCAGCTCTCCAATTGGGCGCACCGTGTTGCATTGGGCTGATACTAAGTGGTATGTATTCTTGGGTGTGTCAGGTGATCGCCTGAACTGCTCTACCACGGGCACGTGGCCAATGCACGTTAAAGGGGCAATGCCGGAGTAATCTGCTTGTTTTATTTAGGCATGTTGAGTGTACAGCGGCGGTCAGGGCTATTTTACAAGCTCTTGCTGCATCAAGGTCTCCGTACATCTGCTGTGCAACAATCTGTGGTCTATCTTCGGGTGTAAAAATGCTGAAGTAGCCATGTTAAGAGGATTGTGCACGCATGTAGGAGCATGTCGCTGTACGACTGCCCCATCTTGTTGCTGCTGATCTATGATCATCTGTGCATGCCTGGTGCGTAACTGTTGACCTGTTGCATGAGAAAATGCATCAACTTGACACACATGTCATACGGTGGCATTGACGATCCACGTCTTAGTGTGCTGTGCGCTGGAGCAGGTCTGTGTGTTTGGCCCGAGCAACAATGGTTACCCGAGCCACATCCTGCACAGGGGAGTGCTTGGTGCAGACTTTCATGACACATGCAGGGTGTGATGTGCCAGCCCTGTACGTACATGGCGCAACCGCTGTAGGGCGCACATGTACCTCCGGGGCAAGCTTACGTTTGCGAGTAGAGCAGTGAACCTGAGTCACTGTTTTTCACAAGTTGATCTTGCAGACGCACGCGGGAGAGCAGGCAATGTTAACAACGCATGAATGCCTGGCTGTGTGCGCATACCTGGGCCTGTCATGACGACGCCACAATGTCACAGCGATCTCAAGCTGAAGTGAAGCTAACATGATGCCCAAGTGCTTGCTGTAGAGGTGGGTGGAATTTCCAGGCAACGTGGGGCAAGAGACCGTAGGTCCATTGGAGCTCGCCGTTAACGAACCGTCACTGCCAGTCGGATGAGGCAGGAGTGGATTGAGGAGTCAGATATGCTGGGAACTGACCGAAATATATGCCACTCGGTCCCTTGTCGCATCCCTTCGTACGATCGTGATCGCACTGTCGTGCCCCCGTGCGAGTCTAGACCCATCCGCACTCAGGCATCACAGTCTTATGAGATATCACATGCTCTTCAACGCGTCTCTCATATTCGGCGTCAGGTCAAGCAGGCTTCGCTATCTTTGCAAGAATCCTGTGCTGCAGATGCAGTGGAGCTTGAGAAGTTGAGGCGAGTTCAGCAGGTAAGTACCCACAATCATTTCACACAAAACAAAGCGCATAGCAGTTATCTTGTACATATTGAACCTTGGAGAGGCTTTGTTGGGAGGCTTGATCCCAGCGACGACACCGTTCCGACTGTACAGGAAACGTTGGAGCTTCTGAAACGCAACGCCAAAGAGGAAACGTGCCTGGCTGGTCAAAGGACGAAAATTCAGATTGCTTATCGAGATTACGTTGCGGTCCGCAGCTGCTGTGACTTTGGTCCCAAGTTCCGTTTATGCTCATTGCCGGGGGTCTTGGCACGTCCACCATCAACGCGTGCACCTGAGCTGCAGGTGGACTTGACCAAACATGCGTTGGAGCCACAATTGACAGCATCAGCAGAAATTGGAGACGATAGTGCTCTATTGCATAGTCTGCAGGATGATTACAGCAGCTTGGAGCAGCAGCATGCGGAGGTGGGTTTATCAAGCATTTGACATGACACCGTTAAAATTTTCCATCTTGATCTCCGGGCTGAAGATTCTGCACCTGATTTGCAGGCGCAGAGTCGCATTAAGCAACTGGAGCTGCTGGTGAGGGGTCGATGGGCGGAGTCATCAGCAGAGTGCCCGGTGCGAAAAAAAACTCTACTTCAAGCAGCCAGACAGAGTTTGGTCAAGACTACCACCACGAGTATCACATCATGCCAGGATTGCTGTTGTGCAGACGTGTGAGGCTGCAGGCGGGGGAGATCAACAGGCCAGCCAAGAAGGATACGGCACATCATGTGAGCCACCTGTACACAAGGATGCACAAGGGTATCGAGCCATGGCAGCACGGCTTGCTGCGGAGGTGTGGCCTACAAACGAGCCGAGATTCTTGTTCCGAGCTGTCTTCAGTTCTGGATGACAGTGCCATCCTTGCAGGTGGTAAAATTTGCGGATGATTTCAAGCAAGCGGACAATGAGGCTGACCATGCAGAGGATCGGAGACGTTTCGTTTTCTGGGCAGAGAATCAGGTAGCACCATTTCTGCCGATCCTTGAGTGACATTAGGCCAGACTCAGGTCTATGTAAGGGCTTAGAACTAGGTGCATTGTAACCTTGTAACCCGCAGCAGCATGTTCCAACCGGAGGATGATTGCACCATTGCTGACATACACACAAACTGGTTGAATGAATTTTGGCGAGGAAGATACCTTAGTCAGTGTTTGTCAGAGCCACAACCGCCAAGCCATGACCGATCCATCTTGGTCCCTATGTGACCTCGTGCATGTGGAACGAATATATATATATATGTGGCTGCTTTTGTGTGTGTGTGTAAGTGCCTGCATGTGGAACGGTCACTCAGGGCTTTTGATATGTTAGAGCAGATACATCAGCACACCACGTCAAAACACAGGATGTTCTTGTGTACGCCGCTGCTGCAAAAGCAGGCAGTTCACATGGGCTGACACGTGGGATAGCCTCCAGTCTTGATAACTGCTGTGTATGGCAACCAAAAAAATAGCATATTGGGGATCGGTTTGTTGTGCCAGTCACCATGCCCATAGCACTTCATGTCAGTCGCGGAGTGCAGCCTAAGCAGGGCATGCTTGCCTTAAACAGGGTTCACACTCGAGGCAAAAATGATGCATGTATTATGCTGTGCACCTTATCATGTCCATACGCTCTTCACAACTACTGGATGTGCACCTATTCTCCTGCAGGTCAGGATCTCACGATGACATGCTGCCTCTGCTGGGGCCGTATATTCCCCGCCTGCCGGGACGTCGACTCAGCTCCCACAGGCTAGGCTCATCTAAGTGGTAATGCCGTGATTTGTGATACGGGCCTCCAGGTGTCCCCCAACATGCGCCACTGTCCATGTGTACGGGAGCATAACCGATGCGCATGTGTGGCCAATCCGCTGGGGCACACCATAGTGATACTTCCTGTTGTACATGATGCATACCGACTGCCTCTGTTTCTGCACGAAACTAAGTTTTAACTGGTATTTACATGCCAAACGTTCTTGCAAAGAAACCACCAAATATTGGAGGCGCCAAGCCTAGGGCAGAACCACCACAGCTTTCCCTTGAACTGGGCGGCCTATATCTGTCTACGGTTCGCCCCATGTGTGCCCCTTGTGACTAGAGCCGATGTATGAACGACATGCAGACATGGCTACAACCAATCCAGCGGAATAACAATGGAGGCATATTTGGAGGCATATTGAGTAATTGATGTGATCATGTGTGTGGCTTGCCCAAACCTCCTTCCTAGGTGGACTCCAGGACGAGAATATAACGTCTGCAATGCAAACGCACCCGGACATACATACCTGTGATGCCGTCATCCTCACCCTGCGCAGCAACCGGCACCCCGAAACACCACACACCATAACACACCATGTGGCTGCTGTACGCATGAACTTGCGCGGGAATGATGAACGTTCAGTGTACACTGGTACCTCCTAGACTCATGCCACTCCACCGTGTGTTCCCTTTACATAATGACACTATCGCAAACGCATTTGACGCAGATTTAACATATGCAGTTTTGAGGACCCAAACTGGGGAGGAGACGGTAATGAATAGACTGCAACTACGGACCATGTTGCAGACGGTCCAACAAAATGCGCGACACCCAGACCAAGACATCATCGCGCCAGCCACAAGCGGATCCATGCCAGCCATACGTATTGTGACGTCAGCTGAGTTGGGTAGCCATGAATGTGCCTGGCCGGAGGCACCGTCTCAAAGGCCAGGCTCCCTGCCTGTGCAAGCCCTTTCGTTTTTACCACATCGGTACACGGCCAGTGGGTCCATTGACAGGAAACAACTCCTCCACGACTGTAACATACATAATATATTCGGGGTCATATACGCCAAGTTCCAGACCGAACCCGCTGGATCCCAACCGGGTTGCCCGCGCCACTGTCGCAAGTTGATGTACCGCCTCACGATCCATAGACCAGACCATGCCTGTCAAATCTGTGCACAACCATCCACATTCCGATCCGCCTGCCGCACTGCAATGCATGGTGCACACGCAGTAATCCTATCTGACCACCTAAGCCACACCAGCATGTGCACGGACATCTCCTCGTCACCGAACACATACATTGATGTGCATGGCTTTGCCCACAGGCGCCGACCGTACGGGCATGCCCATCCCCCGGACCCACTGCACGCACAGCACCTCGCCCGCTCGCACAACCCATTCACACCCCTCCTGACACTGGCAGATCCCACCCCAGACGAAACCATAACCGACACACAAGATACCATTACTGCCGACACCCTCCCACCACCAACCCCCCCTCGGCCACGCGTGTCGAGGATTCGCAAACACCGCTCATGCGCACACACGCAAGACTACAACGGCACGCTCAATGTGCGCGACATCGGCACACCAAACAGTGGCGCTGGACGCATTGGGGCGATCTCACACCTCATGCAATTGCGCAACATAGGCATACTCGCCGTCCAAGAAACAAAACTATGCTCCACAGGATCAGCACCTGGGGCGTTTGGCTTGACATACTATGGAACTACGGCATGCATGCAAAATGGCCACCGCACGGGTGGCACCGGATTCCTCGTCAGGGATGACGCAGAAACATTCTTCACATACATGGGAATTATCCCACGAACAAACCGTGCGGCGTCGAAGAAGTTTGCAGCGGCCTGGGCCCGTATCTACGGCACTACCCCAACCAATGATATGTACATTGGATCTGTATACATGCCGTGCGACCGCAACACCCAGGCAGCTGATGCACTATACACCAATGCACTAACAGACCTCGGTGCAGATATCGAACATATGTCCTCGCGCACTGGCCACACTGTCCTTACCGGGGACTTCAATGCCAGCGTGGGGTCGCAGTCCCTCCCCACCATGCCCCCCCAACTACGCCACGCTGCCCCGACATACAGGGAACTCACACTCGACACGCATCGTACCCACCTCCTACGCTTCTGCATAGACCACGGCCTTGTTTTTGTGTCCGGCTCAACACATGCCCGGCCCACATGTGTGGGCCACGGACGCTCTCCCACAGGCCCCGGCACGGGCACGTCCATCGTCGATCATATCCTGTGGGCACGCCCGCACACTCCCGACACTGCCACCCCGCCATGCACAACGCT
>JAUMHO010000010.1:940490-978137 GCA_032360965.1 Ulva armoricana
CACACCTAGCGTGCGGCATGCATGCACGAACGACGTGTCATACCCCCGGGTTATCGCGGAGCGGGAACCCCACCAGTCATGCACTCCATGCACAAGCTGATCCACGCTGAGCACAATCCGATGTCTACAGCAAAAGCGTTCCTTCACTTCACACGCTCGTCTAGATCTGCGTCAATGGTATGTTAACGGTGCAGATGTGAGCTGAACGTTGCACGAGCTGACTCGTCACATGTATTTGGAGCTGCGACCATACGTGTTGCCGGCCCCCTGCGAGCACGTCCTGGCATACTAACTGATGTTCAATCATATGCGTTGCATATTTCTCGTTTCCATATCATCTGCAGGCGACTTCTCTGCAGATTGACGGAGTTTAAAATTTTGATTACCATGGGCAACAGCCTCAAGGCGTCGCTTGAAGTGCTGCTGAAGCTGCTCACCCATTCACTGATATTATCCAGGAGTGTGTTGAGGTGCATAATGGAGGGCTGTGAAGCGTCTCATCGCATTCGGAAGCCGGCGCCGCGTGACCAGTGCTGCGCCATCCGCTAGCTCCACTCTCGCTGGCACGCAACAATGCGCGGTGTTGATAACTGCCGTCAGAGCGGACCGCCAGGGCAGCCTGATACCGAGCATGAGACGATTGAAAGTCTTGTTCAGGCGCTTTCTTCCGTGTCGAGCAGCTTGGCAAGTTCGCCACACTCGCCTTCCAGCTCCAACTCCAGCGGAGCTTCCCTCTCTCTGAATTTCACCGTCCCCATGCTAGACTCGCACCTACACGGATCAAAATCGAAGAGTTGTATGGATACGATAACAGCGGGGGGTGCTGGTGCTGCGAAAAGCACAGGAGCATGCTCACTGAGGCCACGCAGGCTGCGACCGCAGGCCAGCGTCGATGCGGCGCGTACAACCCGGCCGACCCGGCGGAAAGAGTACCGGCCATCAGACGCAAACGCTGTGTCGTCCAGGAGGGGCAAGGCTTCATTCCGGCAACCTCGCGACCCCCATTCTGTCAGGCTGCTTAACTCCAAGCCCCTAGCGCCAGCCAGCAAGGTGTGGCATGTTGCCACAGGGCAACCTCATCCCAGCGGGGATGCCTGTGCCAGCCACACCCCACATGATGGTCCCTGGTCATCCAAGAACATTGTGATTTCCGCCCCCGCTCGCTTGTCAGCTGCTCATGGCATCTCCCTCCCATTGCCGCAGCAGGGACGCCCTTGGTTTGGGCAAACTCCAGTTGCGCATGCGCCATTCCCTGGCCACGGAGGCAGCAGAGTGTATGTGCCAGTTCGGCCTGTGCTGGTGCGTCCAGATCGCCCTCTATCAGCCGCACCGCCGGCAGTGACACGGCGCCGGCTGGCAGCCATTCGGACGCACACCTTACCCGCTGCCGCACCATCAGTAGCGCAGTTGACTGAGCTGGGGAACGTCATGGACGAGATCATCACCCGTATGGTTGCGTCTATGCAGGTCGGGCCCATAGAACGAGGTGCGCAGCTGCAGGTTACTCCGTATTTGTAGTGCTGCACAATCCATGGTGACCGCAATGCAGAAGGTGTTATTAATACGACAACAGCATGGTGCTGGAATACACGCAGGTCTGTTTGCGCTGGAACAGGTCCACACCTCTGGCGTGCACTTGTTGCCTGAGGCACATGCCAGTATGGTCTAATTTGATGGCACTTGCACTCATCAGTACTGTGGCCAGGCAGGTGCCATACCGTGACTGGCTGCAGATGGACAGCTATCACGTCATGCCATCCTGCATCCACAGGTTTGCACAACACCGCCAGCGTTCGGCACGCAAGGACCGCACCTCGTTGGCCGAGCGTTACCTGCTGTGTTCAGGTGCTGGCCATTCCATGCCTCTTGCCCACGCTGGGCCCGCCCAGGCAGACACGCAGGAGCTTTCATGCCTGCTGCAGGAGGCGCAGCAGGTGATGGCGGCCCTGCGGCAGACGCCCACCATCTGCAGCAGGGACGTAACTATGTCATGCTCTCCGCTACAGAATGTTCAGTCTTGGGCAGAGTATGGCCATTCCAAGCCATTGGAAAGCCTTCCCGTTGCACAGGCACCTCTCTCGCCGCTCAGCCGGCATTCTCAGGTGTCTCAAATGCCAACCTATGGCACAGTAACGTCTGACTCAGACATGCTCGACTTCATCCCGGCCTTGGCTCTGCCCATGCAAGCTGACAGCGTGTCACAGCACATTGTCAGTTCCGCCGCAGTGTCCCAGGCAGCGCTGCACGCTCCACTGATGGACAGCACGGCTGTATTATCCGCAAGTGAAATACTCGCTGCAAGTGCCCTGCAGCCAGGCAGTCTCAGGAGCGAAGCGGAGAGTCAGGCGGGAGTGCCAGCAGGTAGGCATGCCACCGGTAGCAAGCCAGGGTCATCCACGGACACGTTGCCGGGGCCGCCCGCAACGCCGTTCAGTGCCTCGGACTCTGACGCCATGGGGCCAAGCACACCGTCCAACTCTTTTGCACAGGTGTCTGGCTGGTCAAGGCCGGCCTTCCTGACTGCCCAACCAGTGCGCTCACACCATCGCCTGACACCCACAACCGCTGTACATGTCTGTACGAGTCACATCCATTTACGAGTCACATGAATCATCACCATGGCGTCGCCTGTGTTCGTCGTGTAGATTTCCAAGGTGTCGCTCGAGTGCACGGGGTTGTTCGACACAGAGTGCTGAAGGCCCACTGAGTCTGCATTATTGCTGTGCAGCAGAGCCTTGCGATCTTGCCGGTAGATGAGGCGGCAGGCAGCGAGGCACTAACCAGCACCAGCCTGGATACTCACGACACACTGTCAGTTGGCACGGCGTCTTGGAGGGAACTGCCACCTGCACATGCCTTGCAAGGTACAGGAAATGCAAGCTCTGCATGCGATTGTGTTCAGCCTAGAGTCTGCTGTACCGACGATGTGTCTCAGATGGTGAGGGAACTTGACGCTGGGACTCGTGGTCAGCGTGGAACAGTTCTGGATGTGCAGGGATGCATGGCAACCTTGATGACATAGGAGAGCTGACTGCTGATGCCGTGCAACCAGGACGACCATGGCACAGCATGCCATTCCTGGCATGCTTTGGTGGCCGTGATGTCCGGCGTACGAGCACAAACGGTCACAGGACACCGAGCCAAGTCAGCTGGTGCATCAAGAATACCAGGAGAAATAAGGAGGAACTCATGACGATTGGTTGCTCCTGCCTGTGAAGAAGTTGGAAGACGTTAACATCACTGTCGCAAATAATGAGACTTTAGATATTTTGTTGGAGCTGTGTTGTTTGCAGGCCCTCCAAAAGTATGGCTTGATGGCAAGATGATATTTACCTAAGATGAGTCAAGACCTTGTGCACAAATAAGTTTTCATGGCAACCCGCCTTATATTTCGTAGGTAGCTTTTCATGGGTGTAGCTCTTGTGTTGTAGTCTGTGGTTTCTACTCTTTGCTCCCTGGCGTTGCTGGCAGGTCCTCTTGGTTTCCCAATTCGATCCTGTTGTAATTTTAAATACACAGTACAAAGCACATGCTTGTGCTGAGCAAGATACCCATGCTCCGTCCTTCGAGCACTGAAAGACCTGGTGGTGTAATGACACATAGGCGCTGCACTTGAGCTCAACATGACGTGTCCCTGCCTGGTACCAGCCTGGAGGCTACGCACAACCTACATCTGTGTGCAGCTGAACACTGAATGTTGACTTCAAGCCCGTCACTCCTGTGGAAGCTGTATTACCGGTAGTGCCGCGAGTGCGGCTGCAATTCTATGTGCTACAACGTGCAGGCGTGACGTCGGTAAATTGTTTCATTACACCGATGTCCTGGGCTGCTCCACGGAGCGCCCTTGCACACTGACCCAATGGTGGAACAAGGCCTTTGGACAAACAGCACGAACATTCGGCCTTGTCTCTGCAGCATCCACTATACCTGCCCGTTGTTCGTTCACCAGGCCCTGTCTCCAGCTATATTTTCACCGAGCACGCCACAGGTGTCCACCAATGCTCACCTGAGCCGGTCATTGTCGCCATGGACAAACACTCCGTGCATCAGTTTGTCCTTCCTACATGCCACAATCACGCCGCTTCCGTGCTCTAACGCTGCCACAGCTCCTTAAATCGCACCAAAATGCCAGCTGCTGACCTTGTCTCCCCTTGCGACTAACCTCGCATGTCAAATGTCAGCACCAGCGCACACCCTCGGCCTGACTTGTGGCTATCTCATGTGCAACGCAGAGCCCTCACGCCGCTCAAACCCCGCCTCTCACTTGTGCCAGAGCCACAGGCTTGCCGAGGCACCCTCCCGAGGCACCCGTTCCTTGGCTTTGAGACGGTGACGGTTGTGCGTGCTTCATCAAACATTCAGACTCCCTCATCGCAACGGCGCGCTTCGGGCAACGCAGCTGACAGTGAATGACCGCCGGCCGGGGCATCGAGCACTGCGATATGTTCGCAGCTGCACACCAATCACCGCAATCGCCTCGAGATCTTCCGGATCTGGCGTAACCTCCCCAGATCTAGCAAGCTTGTGCAGCCGTGCTTCACAATGTTGTGGAACAGCGACATTCTGCAGCATTTTGAAACTGATGCAAGCGGCGCGAAAGCGGCGCGGGTGACGGTACTAGTGGTGGCCGGAATGTTCAGGGGCTTGACCCCGCCTTCCCCCCGCCAGATTCCTGGGCCGCTGCCACCAAACACGAGGTTTGCCACGCCGTGTAATGCGCAGCAAAGACTTAATGCTTAGAAACACGCTCGTCATGAACCCATGCATGAATCGAGGCTGACTTTTTTTCAGCTTGGGTTTTTGAGATGAATACTGCTGCCTGGAGATCCCCAGGGCAATTGTGCACCACCTCGTGAAGGAGAAAGATGTCCTATGCCAAGTACCATCGGCTCGTCCTCACGTGCATGTGTTTGATGACAGAGTGCTGCGCATGCGTGTTGACATGGGCTGTGCGGCAGCGGTTGCACCCCATTGTCTACGATTGGTTGCTAGACGATGTACAATCCAGGCAAGAGCAATCAGAAGGCCTGCAAGGATGATGTGCGAGGGAGCAAGCGACCTGCGATACGTGGAAAGGCCCGGTGACGTGCATTCTCTTTGCAGGTTGCGATTTGAGCCATCAGCCAAATGCAGTCCTGGAGCTGCCCAACGCAAGTGCTTGAGTGCATCGCAGGCTGTACTTCTTATCTGGAACCCTTTACACGGAATGATGTGCTCATAAACAGTGGAAGTGGTACTGAATTCGATGCAAGCAAGACTGTGAAGCTGTGCTGTGGGGCCACAGCCGGGGAGGCGTTGCTGCTTCAAGGAGGTCCCATTGCGGAGCTGGCGGTTCAGCATGGGCCGTTTGTCATGAGTTTTCCAGAGGAGATCGATCAGGCTTTCGTGGACACCGTGCGGGGATGTTTGGGAAGTGGAGCTGGGGCTAGTGCACCCGCGCGATGAGCAGCGGTTTACATTGCATGATGGCAAGAAACATGTACCTTCACTCTCAACTCAGGCTTGCCACGTAATGCAAGCTATCAGGTGAGTTCTAGGTGGCCCTCGCTAAAGTCACATGTGAATTCACACATGCGCTAGGCCCGGAAGGACGGCTGGTTGACGGATCTCGTCTCAGCCCCATTCATGCGAAGGAGTAGAGTTTTACGAATCTACTTTGAACCAGCTCCAGAATCTCGCAGATCGTAATGTTTCTAGCTCGAGTGAAGGGATTCCGAATTCAGGCCGTGCGGGCACGCTCGGACTGTGTGCGTCCGTATGCAACTGCGCAGGAAATCCAGCAAAGCATAAACAGATCTAGGGCACGAAAAGCCTCACGAGCATCAGAGTACTTGGCGTGTCCAGGCTGCACGCAGAATCGGCTATCATTCTCAGCATGGCCGAAGCACGTGCGGCAGTGCTGTCCAGATTTGATTCGAGACGAACAGGTAACACGGCTCCCACTGAATACTCTAACTGTTGATGTTCAAATGAGAGTTTCTGCCGGTTGTTAGACTGCAGTGCATCCGTGTGAGTTTAGGACTGGGAGTTTGCACTACAACAGCGTGTCCACGCAACACTCCGCAACCTGATGGAAGGAGCAGATGCTTTACAAGCAGCAGCCCAGGCACAGGCCTTGCAACTTGCTTTTGGCCAACAAGATGAAAACGGCAGACCAGTGAAGCTCAGTCCTGCAGAGTTTGCGCCGGTATTAGGTGTCCCAACAGCCCGTGCAGAGCGCATACTGAAGCTGGCTATCAAAGCCACGCCCATGCCAGCCGATCAAGATCCAGTCAGCATTCTCTTTGAAGATGAAGTTCTGATCGCCGTTAACAAGCCTGCCCATGTCCATGCCACACCCATCCACCGCCACAAGGGACATTCCATGGTCAATCGACTAATCGGATACCTTGGCAAGCCGCCTCACGTGTGTACCAGCCTCGTGATGTTAAAGGATCTGCGGTTCAGGCTGCAGAAAGCTTACAAGTGATTTCATTCCTGCATATCTGGGACCTCGCCAGCTCCTTTGCTTAGTTAAAATCTAGTGAAAGTAAGTACCACATCTCACAGGTAACAAATTAGACTGTGCAGCGGAGATTCCCGGCAGAGCTCAAGGCTGTGCGCCGATCATGTGAAAGGCCCATGTTAGCCCTGACTCCGTACACTAATCATCCCTTTGCTTGCGTGTATGCACCACACCCAGTTCTTCTAGGTGATAGACCGATACAATGCATGTGATTACCTCAGTGATGGGCAGACAACATCGCCTTCAGCAGACTTGCGTCAGAACAGGCATGGGTGCATGCTTTCAGGGACAGCGGAGCAAGGCAGGCTGTGCCACGATGGTTCTACACTTTCACAGGCAGAGAGAAGCTGTGTGAGTGCAGGTTCTACATCGGCTGGACATGGACACAACTGGCGTGATGCTGTTTGCCAAAGAGCCACATGTTGTTGCGGACATGCATGCTCAATTCCGAGGCCGCGTGGTATCAAAAACATATATGGCGATTTGCCTGGGCTCACCTTCAGTCAATGAAGAACTCCGAGGCCCGAGTGACGCAGGCAAACATGGGACTGACGGCATGACCTGGTCAGTCGATTTGCCACTAGGAAGGCACAGGCAACTTGCAGCTGCTGGCTGTGTCACCCACACCGGCAAACCAGCAAGCACATGCGTGCGCGTTCGAGAAGAAAATGCCAGCATAAAGTGGCCGGGCTGCAAGCTCGGGGAGGCGTGGTTCCAGCCTGATGATCAGACCATGCATGGGGCATGTCTCCTTGAATGTGCACCTGTCACAGGTGCAGACCCCCACTGCCTGTGGCTTGCAAGTGTTGAAGCAATGGGCAAAGTTTTCGGGACTGCAGACCCTCGCGATCATGATGATTTCCGTGTCTGTCCATTACTCGTTCCAATGCTCATGAGATGGTGCTCGGAACATGGATCCATTCAAGTCCTGTGGCTCGCAGTCGAGATGTCCAATCGTGTTTTTTTGTATGGTTTCTCCTTGGCCCTCTGTGGGGGATGTTGGTCAGTTGTGATTTGCAACCGCGCCTGGCATGAACTGCTGTAAGGGTCCATCGATAGCCCTGTCAAAAGGTTCTGCTGAAAGCTCTGCGTGCGGCTGCTGCGATTTCCAGGTGTACTCTTGAGCCGTGCTGGTTGCATGTTACAACCAGAGCTGATGTCCATGTATAGTCTGTGCCTACATGTGACAGTATGTGCAGGAAGGACGCACCAAATCCGTTTGCACTGCGCCGCATCTGGGCATCCCATCATTGGAGACACTCTGTATGGCATATCTACTCCAATGATGCCACGGCATGCGCTGCATGCCTCCAAGCTGAGATTCAATCATCCTTTGTCATATGAAAACATTCAGATTGTTGCACCCCTGCCGGAGGATATAGAGAAGCTGGCTGCTGCATGCTCATTCACACCGATTGCTATGGAGTGACCCAGTCCTGGTCTATTAGAGAGCACATGTGCACAATGGTTTAGTGCACACAAACTACGATGTATCAAATGGTGTAGTATACTCAGCATAAATTATGTAAGCTCTGGCACAAACCTGGTCTGTAGACATTTACCTTGTTTGAATGATTTGCTCTGTCGAGCTGTTGCTCCGCGACTTGTAATGCATGCTCGTACACCTTATTGGGGGGTACCACTCCATCCAAACACACAGGTATTTCGAGTTCTTGGCAACGATTCTGCGGGTCCTGGTTTCAAGTTCGAGCATGTTTAAGCAAACGTGGACAGGCTGGAACACTGGGCTGCTGTAAGATGTAATTTATTCCTGCTACAGGAACGGTGGCGTTGTAGTGTCGTGCTGTTTGTGGTACAATGTTGGGCCTAAGAATAAATCACTAGCCACACCAACAAATGAGTTGGGTCAGTGCTAGATAGTTACTTCACACAGGGTAAACCCACAACTCGAGGTGAGAACAGGTTCAACAGCCAATCCAACTGGGAGTGCACGGTGCGACTCGGTCAGTCTGTAGATTGGGCGGACCCGCACTAGCAATCGCTACCAGCTTACATCTTCTGAAAGGCTACTTCAGTTGCGGCCAAAGGCCATGCAGAATTGCAGTGTATCCTTGCACTATGGCTGACCCGGCACAACAGTCCAGGCAAAACATTTCTCCTCCTGATTAGTCTGAAGACAATGCCAGCACAACTATCAAAGTTATGATCGCAGCTATCACCCCGATCACAACATAAGTTCGTGTTTGACTCTTCATCTTCTTTGCGTCAGTCAAGCTGGATTTGGGGTTCTTAGGTCGGCCAGCCGCAGGAGCTGACCTTGTCTTGGCTGCAGTTTTGGCGGCTGCTTTGCTCTCTGCAGCTGCTTTCTTCCGTGCCTGAGCCTCCTTCTTCTTCTGTGCGGCTGCGCGTTGCACTGCGGCCTCCCTCTCAATCCGAGCCCGATCAGCCACCATCCGCAGCTCCTCTTCTTCTGCGCGGGTCATAGCCAGCTCTTTGGCCTGCAATCCACAATTGGACCAATCACAAGCAGAGAATCTGACTTGTATCAATGGATGTCTTTTTTAATCAGGACACAAATCCGATTCGCAGTCATTGTATTATGAAGCTAGGCGTACTTTCTGCACTTTTTTCGCCTTTCTCTCCAGCTGTTGTTTCTTGCGCTCCTCCGCCTCAGCTGCTTTGGCCTGTTGTTCCTTGCGTACCATCTCTTTAAGCTGAGCTGGACTCAACTCCGGCACAGCTGGCTTGATGTAGTCAGCAGGGGGCACAAATGGCTCATCAGCAACAGCAGCTGCTGGCATGGCACGCGTCTTTGTCATGGCAGGCTGTTCAGGTATGACCGCCGCGTCAGACTTCGCTGGCTTTGCAGGACTGGCTTTGGACGCTGGCGCAATCTCAGCGGCCACCATGTCAGATGCTGGTGTAGCAATTGTTGAGACAGTGGCACGTTTTTTGGCAGCAGTCCCATTTTTGGGCACCGTTGCCGCAGTGGTCGGCATGGTGACACTTTGTGCTGCGACCTCAGCTGCAGACTTAGCGGGAGCACGACCCTCTACCTCTGCCATGATATCGGCCAGGATGGCTTCACTGTTAGCCACCATAGCAGAGGCTGCTGCAGAAGATTTGCCTGTTTTGCCATTCTTCGACTGCAAATGCATAATCCAGAGTTGTGACTTCCACCTCCGGTCAGATTAGACACCATTTCACTGTTGTGAGCATCACCCTAAACGTTATGCAAAGGCATGCCAGAAGATCTGTTATGAGCAGGAATCCTGCTGACTACCGCACCTGCTTGCCCGGACCACTCAGGTCAATCGCAGCTTGTGACACTGCATACTTGCGTGACAGCTCCCATCCAGCAACATACTCCGTGTATGCATGACCATCACTCAGAAGTTTGCCTACGTGGTTTTCTGTGACTGCATTGCACTCCTGCGCAGCATCTTCAATGCGACCTTCTTTGAGAAGTTCTCGAACCTGCACCAGACCCATCCAGTATACAAGGCCGACTTCGCGCGGGCCAACAAATGTAACAGTTGTGAAAAGGATGTTGCTGAAAGGAACAGAGCACCGACCTTCTGGCTGAACCGACGGTTCTCGTAGAAAGAGTCCTGGACGGAGCGGATAAGATCGCGGACTTCGTTGCGTTCCTTGTACTTAGTATCTTGCAAAGCTTTCAGGCGTGCAAATTCATTTGAAACATCCGTATTCTGATCACATGCCTCACGATATGCTTTCCACCGCTCATCCATCTGCTCTTTAGCCAGTGCAAATTCTTCTGAAACCAGATCCATCTGTCGCTCCAGATCAGCCTTGGAGGACTTGAAGGTGTCCAGTTGATCACGTGTGTCCAGGGCCTGTACAGCGATTCAGGTGTTGGAAGCACTAAAACTTTGCACAAGGCATGATTGCGTAGAGAAGCACCTGTTGGTTGTCCATCTCGTACTTCATAACTTCTGGACGTGTCTTCTTCAATTTTCGAATCTCTGCAATCAAGTTGTTCTCTGTTCGACGGTCCATTGGCTCGTGCGCCTGCTTGAACTCGAGGTCATTGATCTTGGCGTCCAGTTCGGCCACTGTGGAGGCCGGCAGCTGCGACTTCCTGTCACCCATCTGCCTGCGCTGCTCACTGACTTGTTTATTCACGTCACGAAGAGGCCGCAATCGATCCAGCAGGGTCGATCGATCTTGCTTTGACAGGTTAAATTGTTCCAAAGCTTGTTTATGTTCTTCTTCACGTTGCAGTCTGTGCTCTTTAGCCAGCTTTGCCGCGGCAAGCGCCTTCGCACAAGCCTGCTGATATGCCTCTACCTCTGCTGATATCTGCTCTTTCTTCAGCTCAAGCTCTGATACATCGGGCTTGGGCATCCGTAGAAAGTACATGCGCGTCGGAACTTGTGGGGCCTTTACGACATCCCCTTCAGGAGCTTCGGCTTGCTCCACACCCACTTCCTCCGCGGGGATATCAACTGCAAGGCAAGAGACAACGGGCTCAGAGGTTTGTGCGTTAGTTGTGTAGATCTGCCACGGACTGCTCTCACGAACATCGAGTTTCCCGGCTGAACGCATACCCGTGGAGATTTCATCTGGCGCGGCCACTTCAGTCACTATCTCATGCTCAGTAGGCAGGCTCTGGACTTCCACTTCAGTCATTATGTCCTGCACGCGAAACTTGATACATCTTGCGTGCGGGAGGTTTCGTGGCAGACCAGCGGGACGTTATACATTTAGAATAATGACAACTGAGGGACTACGCCACGTACAGAACACGGAAACATATTCAAACTGATGAAGACTGCGAACCTGCGGACGGAGGCTCTATGGCCTTCTCTTGCTAAGGCAACTTCGTGCCGCTCACGACTGAGGGTAAGCTACCCGTGAGATCGCACAATAAGCAGCACAAACCCGGAATTCTTGACAGGTAAGTGCATTGATGCCGACACAGCTCAGCTTTCATCATATGTTGTTTGGGTCAGGCGGGCATGAGAATAAGCGATTGCAGTTCGATGATCAAACCCCCCAAAGCACCCCACACCGAACCCCGGCTTTATACGAAAATCCGCGGTAGTGCGCGTACATGGCTGTCGATGATCTACCAGACCTGAAACATTATGTCCCTGCATCAGGGCGATAGCACAATGCACCATATCTGTGGCCTTCTGGAGTAGGCGATGCTGCTGCGTACTGCGACCTCCGCAAAGCTCGGTGTTTGTGGGGCTGCAAAACTGGGTGTGAAGTTCGCATTTGGGGCCACATTGAAGGAGCATAATGACTATTCCCGCTCCCCCACTCCGCAGCTCTACACGCGGGATCAACACACAATAAAACGCCCTGCAAGTTTCTCAGGTTCTATTGCGATGTTGTTGATTTGTCAGTAGAAATCATTCCTGTGCTTCTGTCATATATATTAGAAGGACAGAACAGGCAGCTGTGAGTATAAATCTTGCATACAGCTGTTGCATACGGAGCAGGCCCATCTGATGTATAAACAACAACACCCATATGCCAAACTACCAAGTGCCAGATTACAGCTCCGAGGCACAACAGCACTGTTTACGGAAGCAACTGGTAACGAAGAACATATTTGACAGCACAGTCATACATGAAGCTACCCTGAGCATGTCTATGACAGGACCAAGTATAGGCAACCAATTCAGCTGCAGTTGTTGCCCACCCCACCACCTGCATGCGCACTCAATCCAAACCATACATACCCAACCAAGGCAATAACCCTGCGCAAAAGACATACCGAACCTGTGTGTGCAACACAACAGCAATCAAGAGGTTCGATATAAGCATGGTCAGTTCTCATAGAACAAAACAATGGGTAGAAGTTCATCTTCAACCATGAAATCTAAAGCTTTTCCCCAGTCCCCGAATTTTGTGATGCGCGAGTCATCAAGCATTAACCATCCTTGGCTTGGATCGCGCACAAAGGCAACATAGTGGAGGTGTTGATATGTGATCACACACCTGCAATGCATTCGGTTGTACATGACCGGGTCAGCATGATTTTCAGGAAACTGGAGTCAGGCAAAACAAGCACCCCGATGACGCACCTCAGGTGGTGATGAGTAGGACGCTTGGTTCCAGTAAATAGCTTTGATATATCCAGCATATCAGCTGTCTGCATGGTATCACAAACATCCTGGATGTGACGCCGTGTAGGCCTTGCTGTGTGCCACACAATTGTGAGGGTCACAACTTTGGGCTGTGAAAGCAGAGGCACATCAGCTCCAGCATCAAAGCCTGATCGCTGAACAGCGTGCCCCCAATCAAAAGAGGAGTTACGTGCAATGGCATCTTGATGGGCATTGATCAGTGGCTCGGTGTTAACGTGGTGGAAATAGCGCACAAACCGGTCCACGGCAATCCGGCCAGGAAGCGGTGATTCCTGAGGATTGGGCACCTGGACTCGCATACCAAATGTATGGATGACGAGTGATCCGGGACCCTCCTGATCATCTGCCCCCACCCGCCTTGCCCATGTGGTTTCAGAAACTGAAGTAGCCGCTGCCGGGGGGCGGCTCACATGCGCCTCAGGCACAAATGACAGAAGTGGAAGAGTGGGATCAACGGAGCCAGGCCCCCCACCAGCTTGAGCGAAATGAAGTGCGCTGAACATCTCATGGAGAACTTCGTGTGCATCATGCATGTCGCCCTCATTTGCGAAGGCCGACGGCAGAGCAGACCGGAGTCCATCAGGCGAGAGAGTAGGCGAGGAATCATCTGCGACATTGGTTGCCTCAAACTCACGGAACAGTGATGCTAGGGCACTAAGCAGTCGCCACTCGGTATAGCTGGAGGACCGTCCAGGAAGATGTGGCACATCAAGCTGCATGAGGTCTTTTGAGAAGCTCTGCAGGTGCCACAATGCCTGCACGATGACGTTCAAAAAACAATGATTCTGGCCAAAGCGATTCCTCAGCCCGACCCGACCGCCAACCAGTTTGTATCTTGCTTCATGCTGATTCTCCAGCGTAGCAAGGGACTTGCTCGGCTCCAGTGCCACACTTTTTCGTGCTTTCTTAGCCGCACGCTTCTTGCTGCTGCTTGGGCTGCGGGGGGACTTGGATGCAAGAGCATGAGACTCTCGAAGCTTGTTCGCAGTGGCCTCTGTCCTGATACTGGCCAGCGGAGTGCGTGAATGCAGAACTGAATCAGCAGAGACTGTAACGTCAGGTGCTTCACCAGGCTTGGCATCTGCTTTGCTCACACAGTCTTGCGATACTTCACAGCACGGTTCTGCTGTGATGGTTGATGAAGACGAATTAGAATCTGTGGCAGCACTTTCAGCATCGGGTTGCGCCGCAGATCTATCTTCACCAGACGAGGAGACGATTACTTCGGGTGCAGACGGTACTGCTCCACCTTGGTTATACTGCGAGTCCGAAGCACGACCAAGCTGTGTGCAAACATCAGATGGTGTACTTTGCACATGTCCAGGAACATGTCGTTGCTGCTGGATGTGCGGGGGATGCACATGATACATCCCAGAGAGCGGCGGCCGCATGTGTGTGTGATGGTGACCAGGTATGCCATCAGCATGGACTTGCCCGGGCACAAACGCAGGCGCTTGTGCATTCAGTTGCTTCGCTGGTGCCCATGACATGCCTGGAAACTGTGCATGGGGAACCGATCCAGGAGGGAACTGCGGTACGGGATGCATCACAGCCTGGTAGTGTGCAGGCTGATACACCATACCATAGGCATGTGAAGGATGCGTCTGCATGTACATGCCATCCACATGCTGCATGTAGAATGGCTGCTGGCCAGCGTTTGGAATGCCCATACTGACAGGGGCATAGTAGACGGTTGTCTGCACACCATGTTGAGACGGATACCCAGGCATTGGCCCAGCGTGAGTGCAGGGCAGAGGCATGTAAGTTGCAGGTCCACCGACGGGACGCACAGGTGCTCCTTGTGCTGGTCCAGCATGCGATGGAACTGCCGCAGTGGGCTTATCCTCAGTTGTCTGGTCACCGACTGCATTACTACCACGGACTGCTGCAGACCCAGCTACACCGTGTTGGGTGTTCAGCGTGCCAGGTGGGGGTCCAGGAACAGATGTCGGAGGCGCCCTACCTGGTGGCCGAACATGCTGCAAAGCATGCTGAACATGTGCAGTCTGAGGCACATGTGGCTGGCTGGGTCGCGCAGGTTGCGGACTGGGGCCTGGTGCCTGCACCACCGGTGCATGCGTGGCTACCCGCTGCGTGCTTTCGGCAACTTGGGTAGCCTTTGGGGCTGCATCGGAGCAGCTCGCAAGCGCAGCCACATGATGCGTTACATGTGGCCGTGTACCTTGATTTGCTGCGCGCATGTTGCTCACACCAGGAACATTGGGAACATCTAATACGCCGGAGCTGGATATTGAATTCCCTGCAGGCTTGATAATTTACTACATGGAATATATTCAAAGGATGTCAATCGCAACTACAGTGTCCTGCTGCCATTCAGTGTCGCCAGGAATCGTCCCAAATCATGCACTCAAGACGACAAGGTGGGCACTGCAGAATGTCTCTACGGGAAACCCAAACTGTGGATATCTCACCTTCACTGCGCATGCTGATCTTGACATGAGAGACATGCTCAACCTTGGGAATGGTGTGAAGATCTGTACTTGATGTTCTCGATGAATTGGGGACTGAATGATCCGCGCGTGAGTGAACTGGGACACCAACAACTTCTCCTGTTGCGATGTACTCCTGCCGCTTGCCCGTGGTCTGCAAATACCTGGCACTGGCTTGATCTGTGCCGGCAAGACTGTCTGCTTCAGACACGCCACCTGAAACTTTACAAACTGTCCCTAAGCGTCGAGTCTCCGCAGGGTGATGCAAGCCACCAGAAACAGATGGAACATCTGTTGACCTTCTGGGCAGTGGTGCCGCAACTGGCCCAGCTTGAACTGTATGAGTGGTACTACCCGTTGCAGGTCGAAAATCATCATAACGCCGCGATGGTATCGATCCAAGCTGAGAATTGGTGGCTTGGCCGCCGTGTCGCGTGCTGACGTGGCGCCCAGGCGGAGGCAATGGCCGTCGCACCGGACACAGCAAATCTGTTGCACCCTGTGAACGACCATTTGGACGACCACAGGGGGGATATTGATGTGGAACAGCGGCACCGCTTCTACGGCTCTGTGAGGCATTTTGGACGACGCGCCCATTTCTGGCTGGCTGCACAAGAAGAGCCGCATCCGCAAGATGCTGCTGTTTCACCTCGTCTGCTGCCCCAGGTGTCGACTGTACTGAAGCAGGTCTATGGTTGGATGTGCCAATCCGCGGACTGCCATCCTGCGAAGCGTCTGGATGAGCGCGGTCACACTCAGACGTCTGTGCAGTGTTCATGAGCTCCTTTTCACGCTTATCTTGTTCCATACGCTGCCTCCAGAAGCCATGCTCTTCTTGCATGAGCTCCTGAGCATGAGACGCGTGTAACGCAACACTCACACATTCGGATGCTGACGATAGCAGTGGGACGATGCATGAATGACAGCAAGGCCAGCACACGATCTGGTGAAGTCATGATGGTCAACAAACTTGCGCCATAGCACTGGAACTAAAGAGATTCAATTTCTGTATCACCATACCTGCTTGCGTTTCTCTAGCATTTCGTCCTCGATCTCGCGTTGACGCTCCAGGGCCTCCAGCCGGACTCGCTGCTGCTCTTCTGCTTTGTTTCGCGCAGCCGCAGCTGCAGCTCTCGCTGATTCCTCAACCTCAACCTGTCTCGTAGGTGTGCTCTTGGGCTTTGGTTTCTTCTTCTTTTTAGATGTCTTTGCTGGTATGACTGTCTGACTGACCTGTTCCTGCACCAGAAGTCTCAGTGAAACATGTGTATCCTAGATTCTGCAGTGTCTTGAAAGCTGGCATGTCACGAAGCACACCGTTGCCAGCAACAGCTCAGCCTCCGCCTGCTTTGCTTGAGTTGCCGCATGTTCCTCCAGCATGCCATCAAGACGTTGTTGAATGTATGGCAGCACAAGCAACATGCCGATGGCTGGGCTCGGGTCATCGCATGTAGCAGACAGAAGCTGCTGGTGCAGGTGACAGATTGCAGCGCGGCCATCCCTCATCTTCATCTTCACCTCCTTCAGACTGCTTTGGACTTCGCTGTAAAACTTGTGATCATCGGCATCGTTGTATAGTTGCCTCCGTAGAGTCTCAAAGAAGTTCTGTCTCTCTTGCCCAGGCCTATGACCTGTCAATGACTGCTGCACAATAGAACCACTTATTACGATGTAGGGTACAATCAAGGTGCAATATAACAATCGTACACGTGAGTGAAAAGTGGCGTACACTTGGGCCTGGCATGGCCATAAGCACATGCTCATGCCGTGACGAAGAACACAGGCCACGATCCAGCATGTCCTGGTAGTCTTTTAATGCATCTAGCGTCTGGGCAATGGTCAGCTTCCACTGAGACAGCTGCTTCATCTCTGTTCCCCTGCAAACAGATGAGTTATTGCAGCCCTCTCAACATCACACGCGCAAAAGAACAAGACCATGTGCATCCAAGTGACACACTGCTTGACATTCTCCTGCTCGCATTCTGTGATCCGGTTGGAAAGGCCCTGAAGGTAGGTTCCTTGCGCGCGCACTGCGCATTGAGCTTGCATCTGACCCTCCATGGCTCTATCTGCTTGAGCTTGCCTGTGTCGATCGGCGTCAGCAGCATTGCGGCAGCTCTCCACACCTTTCTGGGTCTGCTTTGCATCCTCAAATTGTTTACGCATTCGCTCAAAAAGTGGCTCGCCTCGGCGCTGCTCCTGTCGTAGTTTGTGAGCCTGCGCACATGAGCGGAGTGTCAAGCGATTGTCAGGCCATGACTGGAGTTGCGCGTTCATTGTTTGGATTGAGTACGCACTGTTATAACGCCCTTGTCGTGTCCATGCTTCAGGATGTGCAGCTTTGCCAAAGTAAGACTCTGCTCCCGCTCCAATTGAGCTATGACAGCCTTTGTTGGAAACTCATCTTCTTGGAAAGATGCCCTTCCTCGCTCCTCAGCTGTGTTTGACTTGTTGTAGGCACGCTCTAGCATGGCGGGATAAAGTTTCACCATCTCTTCAACCTTGGCACGGTGTTTCAGGATGCACCGGAGCAATTCCATGCCTGAGTTGTACGCTGACTGCAGCTTTTCTTGCCGATGCAGTGCCTGCAACCCAATGCTGTCAACATCCTGCAGGTGCACATGCAAGGTGCACATGCAAATCCACAGCTGCGGAATCACTTTAGGAAAAGTGGGCACCACACCGCACGGAGTAGGCTGCACACGGATTGACCATCGGGCGAGTGGCCATGGTACAGAGCGCGCTTGGCACCATCACGCGCTTTCTCGCATTGGGAAACAACAGTCCCGTATATCCACTGCAAGAGCGAATCGTCCGGAGACTTGCCCAACGGATCTTCCTCTGATTCAGGCCCGCAAGCCTGCCCTTTGAGGAATTCCTGCCACTTTGGAGAAACACACAAGTGCTTCTTATCCTCAGACAGCACAAATATGTCAGCCGAATCAGGTGACCACCAATTGCCAGCACTTTCTTGCTCACTAGCCGGCCGCTTCAGGGCAGTGCCAAAGCAGTCGACCTTTTCAAGCACCCAATGGAAAACCATGCGCACATGCTCTGGTGACAAACTGTTGAGCTCATCAAAATGAACTTCTGCTGCGGTTACAGGGCGCGCAGGCATCTGCAGTGGGACCTGGTTGACTACCTCACAGGTCATATCAGCATGGGTACACATGCAGATTGCATAGGGGGTCACACCTGGTATCTGGATTGACGCATCGAGTCAGGAAGGGTGGTGTTGAGAAACTGATTAATCGGGAAAGCAATGAGCTGGTACAAGAACTCGTCTTCATCGGAAAGTGCCCCAGCCATTTTTATTATCATATCAATATGCATGTCTTTAGTGTTTGCGATGATCTTATCCATGGTCAATCTGTTCCGCCGGTGGAGCTTGCGCATAGCGGGCGTCTTGACCGCACTGTCATTCATTTTGTCAACAAGTTCCTTCATCTCCTTCTGGACTTCATTAAATAGAGCCCGCATACGGAGGCGCAGGGCTTCTTGCTCTTCCGACTCCACATCACCAAAGCACTCAGGAGGCAGCAACTGCTGGAATGTAGATGATAGAACACTTTCATGCAAAAAGTCACTCAGTGCCTTGGCGCAATAGAACACTTCATTACCTTGCGGCCAAATCCAGAATCTCCAAGTTGCCGTCTCCTGCTTCCTCTCCAAAGCAGACACAAGCAATTGTGACAAAGACGCCTTGCTGATCCGACCGCTGTCATCTACACGACGACCCAGCAATCATAGGCAGGGAATCCATGTCAAATGGAGTCAGAATTCGTGTCAAATGGTATCTGTGCGCAGCAGATGTCTATGGAAAGCGTACGAGTACACGCCAGGAAACATACCTGCAACCCCATTACCTGCAGCCTGGTCAATGAGGTCCTGTATGGGGACATTGAGCAAGCTGGCCTGTTCTTGCTCGGTCAGTGCCTCCCAAATAGACCTTACTCGCTCAATTTTACTCTCGGCATCTTCTTGAGGCGGTGGGACGTCTACTGCCTTGTCTTGCGCAGTAACCAGAAGTTTCGACTCGAACTTCGTCTGCACACCACACTGACAACTTGAGAGAAGTTGCATGGGGCAACATGCAAATGAGAAATACGCGAGTATGCGTGCGCCCGGTGCCTCCTCGTCAATGGCAGTGTTGCGCTGCGCTGCGACCGACTTGAGTTTCGACACCCAGTCAACGCAGAGACAAACTTTGAGAGAGAACAACATAGCTACATTTTCACAAGCTCGTACGACAGTTATACGCTGAATGTATATGAAGACGAACAAGATATCTATAGCTGGAGACAAGCATGGTCCTTGTTCAGTGTGTCACTCGCGAAGGCAAGTGCTCGCACAGCCAAGACCATCGCACATAATTCGTCCTTTGGATACACATCAGCACAGCTATTCCCAGGCTGCCTTGTTTGCAGCTGAGCCTGGATGCTCAGCAACTGGCACTGCCTGATACGAGCCTCTCTAGCTTGCTCGAACTGTTGCCAATACACGCCTTCGCAACCGTGCTGAACCGAATCATCGTAAACATCATGCCTACTGATTGTGTACATGCGATGTTTAGCGCAACGTACTAGCTGACTCCGCGGAGTATCGCTTGCGACGGCCTTGTCAGGCTGCCTTCCCTTCTTCTTCGGCTTGGCCACTGACTTCGCCTTCTTGGCCTTCGCCATATATGTACTGTAGTGTCACTGACTGGGGAGACAACGCGCTTACATCACTAATCGAACCTGTGTAGCCCAGGCTGTTGTCAGGCACAGAACATGGTGCTGCCAGTGGGACGCAACGAAAGAGCGTGCTAAATCATCATCTGGGAGAATGGTGATGGGCACATATATGCACGCAAGTTCATTCGCCATTCGTATGCTGTAGTGCCTGCGTTGAGCGCGTTGCATGCATTGCGGGTACTGTGCAAATGTTGATCGGTGGAGGCATGGGAGAAACATGATGGATCGTGTGGCGTGAACGGCAAGAGATCACGTATAACACACCGGGGTATAGTGGAGATGCGCTGCGTTGCCTTGTCTTGGCATGCTCAGCCAATCCAGGCAGGCAGCCAGACGTCGGGTGAACGGTCACCAACCTGATGCATCTGAAACAACAGGTCGCTCCGAAGAAGGCTTTACTTAATGATGTCGCGACACATATGTTGAATAAGGCCGACAAGGATCAACAGGACACAGGCGAACTATTCAGCTGCAGAAACATCTTGACGTGCTCCCGCGATCATTCGGCACCAGCCAGCGTCCGCCGTCAATGAAAGCAAGGTCACTCCATCTTTCAAACAAACCGTCATGTATGTAGCTTCAAAGTCTGCCACAGGTTGGCTTCCCATTTTATGCCAATTTCCATGGAGCCCGGTGCCTTCACCGTGTCCCGCTGGCCTGTGCCATGGCCATTGCCAGTGCTGAATCAGGACACATGAAGACTCAAGTGGGGTCAGGTTGTGGTTCAAATTAAGGAATTTCAATAACTGTGCAAGGCCTGCTCTGGGCGTGGTTGGATATCTTTCTATTTTGTGCCCCTCAGGCAGCGGTTGCGGGGGTCCAGCCGTGGACGTCGCGCACATCCACATTCGCACCACGTTGCTCACTTTGTGGAGAATTCTGAACCGGTCGACGCCCGTGCTTGAAGAGGCTTGAAGGAAGTCTCGGTCCCCTCTCAAGACGTGATAACATGTGTGAGAATTTGCGTGCCTACTCCGGCGAAACTGCATGTAGCGTATGCTGTGTCTACAGGAGGTATTTTGCGTGCATACGTGGACGACGTAGCTGAATGCAAGCACGTAGCTCTATCATAGCATGTGCACGTGGATACTTGCATTTCTTCATATTTTCTGCATGTTCAGCGGAAGTGAACGTTTGCAGCCCACTTCGGGCGATCATGTCTGCGCTCGCTGTCCCAACTGTATGGATGCTGTGGCTACTGCCCGTTGGGGTTTGACGTGATGTCGAAATTTTTTGAGCGACGCTGTGGCACAACAGAATTGTACTGACTACCAAGAGAGGCATGGATACAGTCTCATCAGACATCGGTGTTTGCATCTTCAATCCGATCAATACACCACTCCTTCATCCTCCGGTATGAACCACACGAGCACCCTCCTGGTTTAACAGCACCCTCCTGATTCAACTTCCCCCTAAGTAACTCACCATGAGCGACATGGAATTTCTTATCACTCGGGTCTCTCCTTTGCGCGTCGCCGCACTGAAGTCTCTCAGCGCCTGTGCCACTTCTTTATTGCCCTTGTCCTGATCAAAACACGAATTTCCCCCTGCATGCTCTACGGCATGAAACTCTGGCAGGTCCCAGCGGGCCCATCCCCCCTAGATCGGGTACTTTCCCGTGCAGAAAAGGTGGTATCGGGAATTCGACCCACATAGACAATTCCTGCGTGGGTGCGGGATACGAGAATTTCGAGGGACGTCATACTCTTGGATCTTGGAATCTTTGGGGCAACTGACCACTGCCGCATATCGCATGCACGGCAACTTATCAGGTTCGATGCATGTGTGTCGGCTGCGGACATGTTGAGACATGTTGAGACATGTTGAGACATGTTGAGACATGTTGAGACCCATGACCCGTGTGCTGTCTTTGAGTGCCGCCGAAATGCCGCCCGCTCACCCGACTTAATGGGTGCGGTCCTACATGAATCCCTACGGCATCTGATGGGTGGCTGGGCTACGCACGAGCGGCTGCAGCCATCGCACAAAACCACGCACCCCAAGCCAACACGCATGGCACTGATCTGAATGGCCGCCAGGCGCTTGCGGCGCATACACAACCCCCCAGTAACGCTGCCGTCCGTGCGGGTATTCGCTATGCTGCACTTCTTCAACGGGATGTGGGTCAAGGGGCCCGCTCTGGCGACCATTTGCCCCATGACGGACGCTTACGCAAGTGTCGCCACTTGACTACGACAATGCGTAATCCGAAAGCTCGCGGGCTACTGCTCTCTGACTCCCTCTGTGCGCCCTACACTGCAGCTCCAATCTGCTATATTCCAGCCGATTATGTCACTTCGGTCCTCGCATCTCTTGCATGACCACGGCTTCTCCTACGGCCTTCTGGATTGCCGTGATACCTGCCGCATGTGCCTTGCCCAGGTCTACGACCTCCCGGTTGAGTTTGATGCCGACCACACCGAGGAACACCGTTGGTGCCACATTGAGCATCTTATCACGTCGTGTACATGCGTCATTCATGCGGGCATGCTGGGAATATCGTGTCTCCGCCGAGACCTGTTACATGCCACCGCAAATAACCTGCCGCACGTGCAGTTGTCGATCATGCGTTCCCGGTGGGTGGCAGCTGCACTGATATTTCAACAGTTAACACCGTCCCATTCCTCCTTGACCCTGTCCTTGCGCTTCTGGGTGTGGCCACAGTGTGTTTACGTCACTGCTGCGGTGCCCTTGTAGCTGCTTTTCTGATTGCGTCGTCTGTGTGTGTTGCGTCCTTGTTGGAGTCCTTGCCGGCCGCCTCGAACGCGCACTGACCTAACAGTAAGTGTGGTGTCTGCCTCCCGGATTGGTCCTTCCTTAGGGCATGGCTCACTGGTGTTGCGCCCTCCCCCCTGCCTGCCGCCTTCCTCCACTCACACGACTGTGTCACGACGGTGTACCCCCCCCGCCCCCACCCCCCCCTGCCCAGCGGATGCGATTAACCCGTCTGCTTTGTTCGCCCCTACTTGTAGGGGTGCCGTGGCCGATGCCCGTTTGGGTCTGGCGTGATTCTTGATCCTCCAAAAAAATTTATATATATTTTTTCCTCGATGATCACATGCCATTTTTTTAGGCTTCGCACTTTCTCGGAGATGTACAACCGATGAAAACCTGGCCCCACGCATGCAGTAATTGCCCTGAAGGTGGAACAGTGCATGGGCCTTCAGTGCAATTGTGATATCACAAATCGCAGCTGCTGTGGTCAGGGTCAAAGAACATTGTCCAGTGGTCGGAGGACGATATAAAAGCGGGCCCCTTCTTCGGAAGGTCTTGGGTTCGATTCCGCGTGCTCCCCTGGGTTTCGAACACAATCACGCGCGACCACCTCGCTTTGCACAGGAGGAGGCCCTGTGAGTTGTGTGCGCTTGTCTGAGGGGGGTTTACCCCCCTGGACCCCTGGTCCTGGTTTTCCGGAGATGTCAAGGTCCTTGTAGGATATGGCGAGTAAGTGTCACATTTACATTTACATGTTCATGCGCACACGCGCCTCACTTAAGAGCAGATATGGTAGCGTCATGCACTTTCACTCCATGCTACCAGGGAGAAGCACGCTCTGATAACATATTGGGTCATGAGATATTGCCACACAGTTTCCTGACCAAGGGAGGTGGACATGGACGCCTGCGCCACCACCGGCAGGCCAGAATAGCAGAGCCAAAGCAGAGAGTCCCATGCAAGCGAGTGTTGGGGTCTACAGTGTATAATGGTGAAACAAGGGCGCCTTGTTGGCAGAAGCATACAAGGGCTCGCTGTACCGATGACTGACAACGACAGACTCATTCTGCAGCCACCCGAGCAGGCCTCGTGCACGTGGCATGATCATGGTGGCGCAGGGGGAGGGATGAGTGTGGACCCCGCCGATGGTCCGGAGGACGCATGCACGCCCGCGCGACATGTCGAACGCGCGCATGGGCGCAGGTCTCCTCTACCACAAGAACTGTCAGGCATCTTGTTGCATGGTGAAATCAGGATCTACAACACGACGTTGCTATGTAGTTCCGGTAAGTCGTCGTTGTTTCTTTGCTGTGCGGATTTTGTGTGTGCCGATAGCCTGACGACACCGTTGCGAAAAGCATAGGATTTCATTTGTGTTGCACGCGCTTGGAAAGCATGCCTACGGGGTGTATGTGTACAGTGCGGCATCATTACAGCATCTGGCGCACAGCACCCGGACGCACAGCGCATACGCGATTGCGATGCACAAGTGCCACAAATACCGCGGACCCAACGCAAAGCAAGGCGATTCCACAGAACGCAACGTTTACGCACTACGGCTGCAACGCCTGGACGTGGAAGGTAAATGCCAATCTATTTGCTGTTGTGCTGTGACAATCTGTGGGTACTTAGATGCAGTGTGATGCATCTGCTCTTCCGACGTACAAACGATTAATTAGACGCATCGTAGGGTGCCATTAAAAACACGCAACCTGCGATGTTGGCTATTTAAACTTGAGTAGTGTACTAGCTTTGTGGTTTTGTCTGGTTGAGGGGACGCTTTGGCCATAAGGCCGTGCCAGGAGTTTGCATTGGGCCACACGTGCATTCCCACGGGCCAGCTTATGTTGATATTGGTCCATTAAGATGTTGAGTATGGTGTGTCACAAGTACTGAGAATTTTTTGTACCACAGTTTGAAGACTCTGGCGTAAAGTTCCTTGTGGATCCTTGGCTTGTGGACACACTGTCGTTTGCAGATCAGAAGTGGCTTCTAGAAGGTACCAAAGCAAATCCTCCAAACTTGACTGATGTCTTAGACGGAGTGTCCTTTGTCATTCTCAGCCAGTACTTGGATGACCATGCACACAAGCCTACCCTGAAAGTGCTGCCTAAGAATTTGAAGATTGTTGCGCAACCAGAGGCGGCCCAGCTGGCACGGGAGATGGGATATACGGATGTTACTGAACTTGATCATGGCCAGGAGGTAAGGCCTGCATGTATTGCCGCCAAATGACGGTTGTGGTCTACATCAGGTTCAGTACTGGTAGGTTTGTTGCAAGTGCCGAACACTGTATGCGTTTACTGCAGGTGCAAATGGCTGACGGCAAGGTTATAGTGAAAGCAACCCCCGGGGCTTTGGTCGGCCCGCCCTGGAGCAAGCGCCAGAATGCACTGGTTATCCAAGAAAACACCGCAGCTTCTAACCTGACGCTATTCTATGAGCCGCATGCCAGCCATGAGCAGACAGCCCTCGAATCTATTGGCAAGATCGATGTTGCTATTATCCCAACGCGATCTGCATATGCAATGGGATATCCTGTGGTTGAGGGGTACCAGAACGCACAGAATATTTTGAGGACTTTGAAGCCATCTATTGTTGTACCCTTCAAGAACAATGAGAGCTCGTACACAGGGATTGCATCAGCATTGCTTTCCACAGCTGGCTCTGATGATGTAGACGCTGTGAAACAGATGCTGCAAAGTACATCCCTGGGAAATATTTCGGTGGTTGCGGCAGACAAAGTAGGGGAGCCTGTGCAGCTGTCAGTGTAAGAATGGTCAACAGACCCCCCAAACAGGATGCTATTTTGCAAGGCATGCTGATTTTCAAATCGAAAGTTTGGTTTGGTGGGTCAGTCGCATATTCGCTGTGACAATTCTGTGTCATGACCGAAAATTGTCTCATGTGTTACCGGGTGAACAGGGCAGCGCTTATGATGTCAGGTGATTCGCCATAGTCAGTGTTAACACTCCCACGCATGTTAACAGTATCCATGCAATGGTAGGTTTGTAGTTGGTCGCACAAGCACACCAAATAAACTGCATTCCTGCAAAATGAGCCAGACTGTTGTTGAACGTCGGTCAATCACAATCTGAAGTGATTACGCACTCTCTATGGCACACGCTCAATCTTGTAACGTGCACCTAAGCCCTACTGAGTAATGGTGTTTCTCCTGCATGATTTATATATGTGGTGATGTTGTAACCTTTGCGATACAGATCTGTAATGGTATAGAAAACATGGTTACAGGGTACGCCGGTCCCCAGCTACTCACCAGGACATAGACTTATACAACTCACCCTAAAATCGGACGCAGTACACTATGATGGGCCAGACGACTACACCCGGACCTGTGTGACCACCATGACAACCTCAGTATGTCAGGACTGAACAGCGTTCCATAACAAGATTATTCTGGGACCAGGGTACTTGACAGGACTATCTGTATTTGATCACACACACATGCAATGGATGCTTGCGCTGCGCATCTCAGCCATGCCTTAACTGCGGCACATGTCACTACATTACGAGTTGGCACTGGTGTTCACAGCTTGCTGTACCTTCCGGCGCAGGTAGATCTCCGACAACTCAGTGAGATAGTCCCCGTTTAGAAACCCTGCTGTGTCACTAGTTTCCCAGGAGAACCGTACATCTTTCACCATTTGATACGGATGCAGCACATAGTTCCTAATCTGGGTGCCCCACGCAGCCTTCACATACTCTCCCTTGATGTCGGAGAGCCGCTGGGCACGCTGCTCCTCAGCTACAACTGTTAGCTTGGCAGCCAGGGTATTCATGGCTTGCTGCCTGTTCTGCTGCTGTGTCCTGTGCACTGTACACTTGACTGTGATACCTGTCGGGATGTGCCGGATGCGCACTGCAGTTTCCACCTTGTTCACATTTTGACCCCCGGCTCCGCCAGAACGCATCGTCGAGACCTCCACATCTGTGCTGGGAACCTCAACATCCGGAGCCTGCATCATGTCAGGAAACTTAGAAACAGGCCTGGTAGCCACCCCATGCCATGCCAGCCAGCGCGCAACACCAACTAGGCCTACGTTGCACGGCTGGCACTCTCATGAACCACCATCGGAATGCAGCTTGCACCACCTTCACCGTTGACAGAATTGTCCATGTGTCCAATCTAAAGCCAGTCAGTGCGCATGCCATGCACAACCGCAGCCCATAGAGGTGTTCTAGCACAGCTATGCAGCATGTTGGAATACAACACAGCTCTTGTAGAACTCAGCAACAATAGCCAACTGCAGTGTGCACAGCCGATCAACATCTGCAGACCCAGATATGCAGCAGGATTCGTCTGGTTGATGGCTGTCAAAGCCTATACCAAACGCTCTTACACTGGTATTGTTTGGATACCATGCCAGATGTGGAAGCTGCACCTTGTCCAAGATTGGCAGCACATCAACTGCTGCAAAGCTGGTCTGCCGTAGCGCCTTGGCATTGAATGGCGACTGTCGCACTAGCCTGTGCGAGCCACGCTCACCGTATAGCAGACCATACGCAAATCGTCCCCGGACCTCCAGATCCACTGACTTCAAGCCTGCCCCCTCAGCTACAACACGGTCCACAAGCTTGACGTCAAAGCCCCGAATTTCTAACCAGCGCAGGTACATGCGTTCCAGCATCTGCGCCCAATCTGCTGCATCCTCTCCACCGACGCCAGCATAGATCGATAGTAGAGCTGGGCCGTCATCGTACGGGCCGCTCAGCAGGCGCTCCACCTCCCAGGCTACCAGAAGCTTCTCCAAGGCCAGCATCGAATCGCGGGCCTCTTGCATGAAGCTTTCTGCTGCTTCCTCCTGTACACTTTCCACTGCATATGGAGAGTCAGCATGATGCGATGTGAGGTCACTGACAACACCAGCCATGCAAGATTGAGTCGGTCGATGTACCTAAGATACCGCCACAACTCAGGGTCACGGTCCATTCACACGGAGCGCAATAACACTCTGCGGCAGTGACACTTGCACGCCCATAGGTGCCCCGCCGGCCATCAGGGCAGCGGCTCTGAAGTAAGTAACTTTTGCCAATTGGGTGATTTAAAACAGGTTGAAGGCAACATGCAGCCAACAGAAGCGCAGATGATAAGACTCGTCTGTAGGGCCCTGCGCACCTCTTCTTGGGCAAGCTCCAATGCAGCTTGGATGTCATCTGATGCACCCCGCCAGTGTAATAATCGATCCAGGTCGTCATTGCAGCGGGCAATGCGCTCCATAACTTGTTGTGCATCAGCCTGAGAATCCCAGAATCTAGGATTCAGAGTCAGCTGCTCGAGTTTCTCAGCCTGTAACCTAAGCTTTGCAGGATTTAGCACCTGTTCCGCCTGGTCTATACGATTGCGGATGCCTGCAGCCTGCCAAAACACAGTATGATCAGCTAGTACAATACATGCGTGTGAGCATGGAGTAGTTATAGTGCCTTGTATAAGGAGGGCACATACTTGTTTCTCCAAGGTGGGCAGGCTGTCATCGTCGCCCGCACCGAGGCTAACGGTATTGCCGGCAGTATTTAGACTGTGCGCTGCCGTGTGGAACCCTGATCTTACTGCAGATTTTTCATGTGTACGATGCTCCCCATGACACGACGGTCGTCTACATATGCGCTTGACGCCCAGATCATGCTTACTTCTCTGGAACAGGACGCTGCTGCAGATTTGACGCAATCTACAGCAGTGGAAAACATTACAAGAGCGCATGTAATAAAATTTTATAGAACGTAGGTGATTGTGGCCAACCCCAGCAACGTCAGAGCACAGTCATGGCGTCGCGCTGTTGTGGATATGGAAGAGGCTGGGGGCAGGCCGGTGGCGCATGCATTCTCGACGCGCGGGATATGTATGAAACCTCTAAAGACTCACCCCCAACTGTATCTAGTGCTGTTCTGTGCATGGTCGTGTGCAAAGCTAATCCGGACGCAGAGCAGGGCTTGCGTGGCTCGGTGTGCTCCATGCATGAAGAGATGCGAATGCATCCCGCAAATGGATGGGATCGCTGGAGACAGGTCATACATAGTCCAAAAGTGTGTAATATATGTTGATATATTCCGAGCAGCATAAGCTATAGACGCGTAGTTGCACTTTGTTATTTCCACAAACTACGACAGCTGCCTGTTGCTGTGTTTTCGTAGAAGAAATACTCATATCGCATTTGATATCATTTCTCCATTTTAACTCTTCTTGCGTGCATATTGGCCTGCAGCGATGCCTCGAGCGCGGGCAGTGCCCCGTGGATTGCACGGTCGGTGCACCCCTTTCCCTGTCTCAGCTCAGCGTTCCAGGCAAAGGCACATATGTCGTGGCCGTGATGGTATTGTCCTGCACAATTCCCTGGATTTAACCTTGGAATGGTGAACATGTTAGGGGATTTTGTTTTGGTAACGATGCACGATCGATGGGTCATGCACTGGTGCGCGGCGATGCGGCCCCCACCAGAAGCTCCAGCTCTGCCTGCACCTTCCACAAGTCCACACGGGCCTCCTGGTTGCGCACTGTCTCACTAGTTTAAGCCTCGCAACGATGCTCTCTTGCGAACATCTTCGCTTGTCCTGAGTTATTCCTTAATGATGCAATAGGTGTTGTAGAGATCTTTTGCCCTCTCGCCCATCATCGACCCGTGGTGATGGATGTTTGCAGACACTAACACGGCACAAGCAGGCAAGCCCCTTGTTCAGTACCAGCCTCGTGCACGAAAAGTTGCACCAGCACCTTCAGAAGTCCCAGTCGTCCATTCCTCGTCATATTTGCTTCAAGAGCAGGAAGGGACGTTCCAGTCTACTAGGAAACAGCCCACAGCTCGGCGGGATCGAGACCTAGATGATACCACCAATGCCATGGAGTGGGCATTACGACGGGCCGATGCATACTTTGACAAGGTCGAGGCTGATTCATCCAAAAACTCGACTGTCCGAGTGTTGGTACAAAACCCTGCTACCCGTGCAACCATGAAGACCATGCAGGTAAACATCCCCCCACATAACTCTGCAAGGCAGGAGCTGTCATCTACCAGCAATACATTTGCCGAGTCTGTCTCAAATTCGAAGTTTTTCTGTTTGTGTGCATGGATACATTCACATGTCGTAATATTCCAAGACAGCCTGATCGTTAGCAGAAGTCAGCACTATTGCATTTGAACATATGCATGCAGGGGGTCACCACTCTAGGAGCAGCAACGGCACCACAATTAGCGAAGGCAGCGCTACCGATTGGCAAGAAGCTGCTGTCGTTGTCAGCAGACGTGCTCGTAGCCGGGGTGAGTGCTCTGAACGATGCTGCCCAGAAGAACAAGCAGCAACAAAAAAGGCATCAGAGTGATAAATGAATCTGCACATGCAGCTTATAGCAAAGTGGAAAGCCCTCTTTCATTCGCATGCAGTGCGAATGGAAGTTTTCCATGTGTCCATGCCCTGTTTGTAGTTTTGCAAAACGTGTTGAAGCAGAAGTACTGTGCCTAGATTGACAATGCCGCAATCCTGCTGTCGACAGATCACACAAGTCGCCAAGTAACACTGTCCCAGCATAGATGCGGTTCACGACAAACGTCAAAACGTGCAGGAAAATTGTCCGTGCAGGAAAATCCTAGCAAATGTTGAGGTGGCTCATTGCAGGGAGCCATGCCACCTGAACGGCACCCGCCCGGGAATCATGCCACAGTGACCATGGACATGTGATTGATATCATTTCCCCGCCTTCATGCAACACTTCTCAGTACCGCCACACGATAGGAAGGTTTTGATATTTATCATGGATCGCTGTGCACCCATCCTTGAGCGGTTGCCATAGACGGACTGTTCGCGGCTCACGTCCGTGCATTTTCAGGCTTGCAATCGGCTTAAGTGCCCGCAACTGTTGGCAGCCGAACTTGTCTCCGAACTTGTGTCCGGCAGAGCTGTCTAAACTGATGGTCTCATGATGATGTCTCCCTGTACGTTGCTAGGATTTATATACATCAGAAATACCGTGTCGCACGTTGCACAGATTGCAGGGACTAGTTTCGAACCGGCGGAGTGTCCAGGAGGGACGTATGCAGAGGTTGTGTGATTGGGTGGTCTGATTCGAGACCTGTATGCTGTCGCGTGATGCACCTGTGACTGTGCCCCTCTTTGATGTAAATACATACATTGGACATTCACTTACGGTACCGTGTGGATACATCGGAGATTTTTGTTGGTGTGTGCTACCGTGCACGCCTGTTCAAATGTGCTTCGTTTGCAGTAGCATAGCTTTGTAAATGCGTCCACCAAGTGAACCCTGAACAATTGCAATCGTGATACGAATAGTAGTGTTCCCAATATACATTCACCTGCAAAATGGTGTATATGTGTGATAAAGGTGCCCCAAGACATGTGTGCAGAGGTACTTGAAGTGCCATTTAGCCAAGAGTAACACATTGTGGGTTGTGGACAGTGAGTGATTCTTATGGTTGGGTGTTCTTGCAGATGTGGCAAGTCTGTTTTCTATTATAGGAGTGGGTAGCATTCTCAAAGTCGTATCGCGGAATATCCTCATGGTTGAAGTGCTCCTGTTTCTAATGTGCCTGGTTCACGCTCTGCCCCTGTGGCCCTCTCGTTGTATGCCGTGACCGTCAGGTGTACGCACATAAAGACTCCGGGATACTTCGGGCCAGAAAAATCCTTATCAAGAGCGAAAGCTGTAGCGCGTATATCTCTCGAATAGCCGTGGAATGGCCTCGGGAATCGGATAGCACAGCATGCGGCTGCAGGGCTGTGAGCGCTGGCGTGGATTCCAATCCCGACTAGGCCGACACCGCGTGGCCCGAATAACAGGCCCAAAATGCCGGTGTTGGGCTGATTCCAACCCGGCGGAGCGTATTGCGTTCCAACAGGGTGATCATGATATCGCACTGCACCACATGTAAGTTCGCATTGATGACATTGGCGTCAACGGTGACCAACTGGTGCCAACATCAGTTGATCGAGTTAACGTTGGTATAGTTTGTATACATATATGCGCTCGATGCAGCATACTTGATGTCCCGGATAACCTATTTACAGTTTAGCCGTCCTGGGCAGGTTTTGTGCCGTGCCCCCGTATAACAATAAATGCATAAAAACTCGAGTGGTACTGTGAGGTGGACATGGCTGGCTTAGGCTATGGATTCTCTGTCTCGCGTCCGGGTGCAGCTGCGCCCTGTTGTACACACTTCATCATCGTTATGTGCTACGTATACCTAGGGTCTACACATGACACAGGCGAACCAAACGTCATGTTGTGTGCATGTGTGCGCATGGCCTTACTCCGTCGGCCCATGCAAGCTCCACAGTGACTTCTGCATTTAACGCAAGGCGTGCAATTTGTCAGAATGCACAGCACTGGGCTCAGCAAATCAAGAGCCCGACTTTGAAGTGCATGGAACTGCATGTGGAAGTCTGGTTCGTAACGGCACCGATGCTACCTATATAACACAGTGCAGCTGCAGCGCCCTGGCACCGAATGACGGCTGTGTGGCGTCACAAGTGGTGCACTTACGGACCAAACTACGTATGCCGCCGCAAGTAGTGTACAGAACGCGTGAATAAATTCCAGCTGTGCCCAGCGGTGATGCTGCACATGGGCTGTGATGTAGCGCTGACGGATGCGTCTATCACCACACTGCAAATCACCACACGCAGTATGTTGAGTCAGTCAGGATGCGAGTGCTGCCATGGCATTACAGCATCCACAGCTCCGGCCTGACGTGACATCCGCCAAGCCTGTTGTCAGCGAGCCTCGTCTGGGAGGTCCCCGTGTCTCACTGCAGCCTTGTTTGTTGACAACGAGGGAGTGCGACGGCACGCGTCTACAAGGAGCAGCGAGTTTACACCATCGATTTGCATACCGTTGCAGCCAGCGCGACCCAGTCTGTGAAGGTGCTGGTCCAACTTGTGCATCTAGTGTAGGAAAGCCGGATCTTAACAATATGCATGGCAACATTGCATGAGTGGAATTGCCGGACTGTATATAGATGTGACCGTTGCCAGCGGCAGCCCTGAATCAGCGCATCCAGGAAATGATTTTGATAATGTTCTTACAGCGGCATCGAATTTCTACGCTCTGCATCTCCAAAGGTGTTGCACATGCCATCCGGCCGTGTTCAGAAAATAGCTCCGATTACCCGTAGGTCTGCGACTTGCCCTTTTCATCAGGCTGATTAAAAGAACCTTTCGGTTTCTTGTTGGGGAGCTGCCGACGGCGGAACGGATGGGGCGGAACTGGCTCTGCTCGTGTTTCGATGCCACTCCGGTTGTAGTCCAGGCGGTTTCCACCACCTCCGAGCACCGAGTCAATGATGCGCTAGTCAGTGAAGGGTATGTCTGTGAAACCTCCATGGTCCTCACGTTTTCTGCAGGCCGAGGTGTAGTTGTCCTCACGATGCAATGTTTGCTATGACGACATTCTCGACCAAAGAAAGCTGCATATGTACATTGACGCTATGCTGGATGGATATTTCGGCTGTAAGGTGGAAATATGATTCATCGCTGCCGCATGCAGGGATGATCTAGGTACAGTCGGTCAAGAACATGGGTTTGCCCACCCCATCGATGAATGGATGCCAGAATCAGCTATCGCAGACGTCGGGAGTGAGCTGGATACAATAAATGAGCAGGGAGAGTCGCAATGCACGACTCTCACTGATGCTCGCTCAGCTTCGAAGCATACCAGTTCATTCTTACCTCAACCAGATGAGTTCAGTGAGGCACTATCAAACGCTCGAACAGTTGCGCCCGCCAAACACTGGTATGTAAACCCAGACTATGGCAGTATATGGCGGCTGAAGGACAGCGGAGAACAGATTGTCTTCGCTATGGATCCTTTGAGGCCCATTCCTGTGCGACATCAACTGCCATCCAGCAGTTCTAGCACCAAGTGGCCGTCGCACCAGCGACTCCACGCTCAACAGGTCAACAGTCCATCGATGGCATCCGCAACTGAGTCATCTACAGCATATTCAAGCGTGCAGTCTGAAGATCTCAGTTTGCGTGCAACGACTGAACCTGAGCCGCATTGGACGATTGACCGGCCATACCTTGCGTCAGAAGCCCAGCCAGTGCCACCACAACCGTTACAGACTCGTTCTAGCTACGGAGAGCATTCAGTGCTTGCCATGCCTTCAGAAGTGCATCCAATGGAATCCGAAGGTAGCATATCTGAAAGTAGTCCGGCATCAGCGGATTACAACTTCTTCACAAGCCCTCCCATGGCAGCAAGCATGAGGCGAGCACCAGAAGCTGCAATGCTGGATCCACATCGTGAATACCATCTGCACCGTAACACAATTGGCAATTCAAGACAGCATCGGTCATATGATGCTTCGCCTGGATGTCTTTTGCAACAATCCACTGGTACAGCCTCGAACCATTGCATAATATTGCAACGCTGACCTTGGCAGCAACATTATTCTGTGAACAAGGATGATTTCGAGCTGCTGCGTTGCAGGGCATTCCAGGCGAGACAGTATGGCTGATGTCAGGGAAGCTGATTCTGATGTACACAAGTGGCCTGAACAACACCATGACATGTCTGTTCACTATCGCTTCCACCAAAGACCCCCAAGGTGTGATTTTCACTGCTACCAGCTATGCAAGAATTGCTTGCGCGTGTGACAGGTGCAGCGGACGCCGGGACTTGCGGCGCCCGTATGGATGCGTTCCTCAAGTTGAATTGGACCTCGTGTGTGCCAGGGCTAGCCGGATGCACAAGTTCAAGAGGTCTATAGCATAGCTACACATTTTGCGGGGTTAAAATTCTGTCTGGCAATTTCAGCTGATTGGTTGTGTTGTTATCGTATGAACTTGCAGATGACTGATTGTGTGGCAGTAGACATCATTTTCGTGTGTGGCATGCAGCATTCTTAATTGGCCTGATGCAGATGGATGGGGTGGGGGGTTGGCTGCGATGCGCAGTGCGGAAAAATCAAAAAGCCATCCGGAAGGAATTCGGATTGGACAGAACTTGACCATGTTACCTGGTATGAACCCAACTGCATCAGACTTCCTGTGGCATCCTGTGTGTTCCTGTGAGTATACTTGATCATCGTTCTGAGGCCTGTTGAGCGTTGATGATCAATGCAGCGTCAAAATCGGGATCTGATCAGATGCTTTCCAACATGAATGGGTCAGAAATTGATGAACACAGATCCAGTGAAGGTAATGAGCACCGACATGTGCGACGCGCGAGGATCAGAGCCACAATGACCTGATTGTCTGCTATGGAAAGACAAACTGGTTTCCAAGACGGTGACTGTGTAGTTGTGCATGAAGTAATCACGTTGTGTGTACATATCTTGTGAAGCGCGGCCAAGAAACAGCAGTGGCAGCACTTGACCCGATGTGAAAGGTTAGAGTGAGCAATCTTTGTCTCACGGTTACCAGTGTTCTTATTATGCAAATGTTGGCTAGTTTCGAGGAAGACGTGTGTTTGATTCAGACTCAAAATGGTCGTCACTTCCTGGTAGGGTTGAGGTAGTCATTGATGCCAAGACCAGCCATGTTGGCTGGAGCATTCCATGTCGACTGTGGGGGTTGGATGGCCTGACGGTGACAGCAACGCATGTTTGTATGTATGTGACATTAATGTTTGGGGTTTCTGTAGCTCATTTCGCTGCATACGCTCTTCGTAGCAACCATAACAACGTTGAACTTGTGTGCCTGCGCATTCGACAGGAGCATCCATGCTCACTTTCTGCTTCGATGTCAGTTGCACCCTCAAGCAGTACTCAAGGTATGGTATCTGGCACCAGTAGCAAAGTGCGGCATCAGGGGCTGCCAGCATGTATCCGGAGCATGACGATCCCTGTTTTGGAAAGGGGCAAAAGGGGGTCTGTGTGTTGAGTGCTGTGTTGGGTCACAGACCTAGGGTGGGGTCATATTGTGTTTCCAATCTCAAGTTACAATTGATATCGGGATATCTTGGATTGCACCGTTCCTCTGTTGCATGCTTGATTGTGCCGTCTTAAATTCTCGGTCAGTTATCAGGTTGATCGACACAGGTGATAAAAGCCACTTGTGCCAAGGTGGGCAGCTTGCCATGTATGGTTGCCAGAGACGTGATGGTGTACACACATGAAATTCTTGAATCTTTGCTGATATGATTAGCTGTCATTCAAGCAGTTAGGGGCGGTCAGGATTGTACAACGGTGAGCAGCACGGATAACTGGAGCAGCATGCACTTAATATCAACAGTCTCATATCATTCTCTGCCCAAGCTTAAATACAGGGGCAATAAAGCTTATGCTCGCAATCGTCTATGATTGACTTGGCTGAGATCATACACTTGCCGGCTCTTTGTAATGGCTTTGATGATGCCATAATGTCTGACCCTTCGTGCTTCAGCCACACGGCTTGAAGTGTCGATAGAAAGATCGTGGGCTCTCTGCATGTCCACCGTGATGCAAGGAGCCGCATCCGTGTCACTGACGGCATCATGTGGCTGTTCTGGCAAGGTGGCTGGTCATCACTTATGAAGCGATAAAGCGGTCAATATTTAGGGAGCACGGATGTCATAGATTAGCACTGCCATATATGCAAGGACTGGAGTGTTTACGGAGCTTGTATCCACCATGAATTGGAACATAGGCAAAAGAAAGTGCCTACTGCATCCATATCCTTCTGCTGCGCATGGTATCCGTAAATATCTGTGTATGAACGAGCTTCACACGGCGTTTTACATGAACAGGCCATCAATTACAACCAGTACTGACTGGCACATGAAGAATTCTCGAAGTCACATGAGCATAAAGGCTGCATGGCAACTTGCTTTGCCACAATCCAGCCATATAAAGACCAGCTATCAGGCAGAATATTCCCTATGGCCACGTGTTCACTGCTCTGTGCCTGGCTCACACAATGCAGACACACAATAATCAGTTCAGACGAGCAATAGTCGCCGGTAGATGGACTTGAGGGCACCACCAACAAACACCAGCCCCAGCTGTTGGTCATATCTGCATAAATGTACTCTCCGGGGGAAGGGATTCCGAGACAGCCATGGCCCGGAAGTTGGCACAGCAGGGTCGGAAGCAAAGCACAAAGGGTAGGAACGGAAACACCGTCCCCCAATACATCGCGGTGACCTGCGTGGTTCAAGGTAAGACAGATATTTGTGTTGTTGCCATGGAGCGGCAAGGTGAATGCAGCGTTCACTGTCATGAGACAACAGGACATAAGTCCCTGATGTGCACACCTGTGAGCTTCACTTGCCCCCTGCCATTTTGTACTCAATGGCATACGTGCGTGCGTGAAGCCAAGAGGGAGCATCACATGAACGGGCCACATGCCACATTTTCAGGTCTATCAACACACAGAGCACTTCTCCGGATGGCTCCAGCCAAGCATGAATTTGCAACACCTTGATGCTGTGCCTGGGTGCAGCCATGTGCACACATGGGACGGGCTCAAGGATGACCTCCGCCTGGGTTGGTGCTGGACAACCAAGCGTGCGCAGAATGGCAGAATGGCCTATGGCTGTACAGTGCTAGCAACTGGGCCTGGATGGTCCCCTACTTTGGACACCTGCTTTGGCTTCTAACATTCAAGCTGTAGTGTGCTGTGAAAGCCTTACTCAGCCTGGAAAACTGCGCCCTGTTCCAGGTTCAGAGCCTGGCCCCAACCTCCGACCAGGAAGCCACCAGCCTGAGCTATGGTTGTGACATGAGGATGTACATGAGTGAGTGGTCTTGGGCGACAGGTCAGGCCCGGATCTGAGGGAGATTCTGCTTTGCTCACATTGGATCCGCTTTGGCTTGCAAGTAAATAATGCAATTACCTGCTTGCCTTGTCAACTGCAGATAAACACGAGGGGGGCTGACAACAATCGTTCTCGATAAGCTGATGCACATGACCCACGTCTCGTGTTATTGTCGAGTGCATGCTGGCTTGGAATTCCCGAGCTGTGGAAGATGCCAGACAACTACGTCATAAGCGGAGTGATCCTGTCATCGAGTACGACTTCAAAGCCAGGGCACAGGCAAAAGCTGTCTAACTCAGACACGACAATGAACTTGCTATGGTCCAAGCTGGAACCAGTCTAGTCGGCCTTACACTGTGAACACATGCGCAGACCTATACTTACATCGAAGAGGGGCACGAGCACAAGAGCTTACGCAAGAGCGTACAGGTCTCGAAACAGACCAACCAATCAA
>JAUMHO010000010.1:978237-1043825 GCA_032360965.1 Ulva armoricana
ATAGGGTGGTCTGATTCGAGACCTGTACGCTGTGGCGTGATGCACCTGTGACCGTGCCCCTCTTCGATGTAATTACACACTTGCCACCACGGGCTTGTCTGTTCTGCGCAGAAAACATGAAGCACTCTGCTCGTGCCCCAGGCATTACAATTAGACAAGAGCTGACAGATTTCCACATGTACTGACTGATGTCCGGCTAGAATTCTGCACACTCGTGCATGGTCATATTAAGCCCAGCTAAATTCACCGCATAGTTCGGATGCCTGTGCACTTTGCAAACGCTGGATGATCGAAGGCTAGCACAGATGTCGTGGCGATAAGCGTGCACTGGCTGCAACGTGTCAGTGGCGACGACATTTTTATGGGCAGGTGATGCACGCTCTTGGTGTGACAGTCCGAACGCACTACTCATGATTCGTAATGAAGATATTGCAAATGGCCATGTTCGGTCTTGCGACTCATCGGGCCAGATGCTCCACTGGTGAGGTCGGAAATGGTGTAGCGATCAAGCTCGACACCCGATCATGCATGCCAGATTTACGCAGCAATTGTTTCGCAGACACCAACACGATGCGTATTTACATCACATAGACGGGCAAGTGTATCAACATTGTATCGGCGAGGCGATCGTTTGTCTCTGTTGTTGTCAATGACACTAGAGTCGAACACGGTTGGTGCGGAAGGACGCTGCGTAAACAAGTAGCTTGTTCGTACGTTCATGGAGCGCAATGATACACATGGGAGCTCCAGCCAGCTAGAGCCGCTTGGCGTCTCTTTGAGAAGACCATGGCTGCCATGACAGCTCGTGACCTGTCACAAACACTGCAGGGCTACGCCAGCACAGCCTATTGGAGTTTTCCTGAAAGCAATGCAGTATACCTTATAGATACTCAAGAAGCGCTTTTGGAATTCTGGTGTGCCCTGAGGTGTCCTCAGTTTGCTTTTCTTCCTCCAGCAAGGAATCATGCCTCAGTCTCCCTTGAGCCCGTGCCATCAATGGAGCGATCGCAAATCGAAGTGCAGGCCCAAAGTCACAGGCTGCTGTCTCTGTGCCCTTGATGCAGAGTACGTTTCCCGTTCCACAATCTGCCACCCTGTGCTTGAACATGCAATGCAGACAGTGTCGGCAGGACTCACACAGCTGCCGGCTGCCAGATGCGACCCCCACCCAATCCTGGAAGATTCCGATGCTCACTTCATCTTGTGTGAGAAAGTTGAGTGAGGTGCAGATGGAAACCATCTGTAACAAAGCCAAGGGCAACGCTAGTGCAGCTTGCCTGCCGTGGTGTCGATGGCGAAACCAGTGTTTACCTGCTCGTGCGTCCCTCACCATACACCGTCTGCAAATGAAAATTCTCATCCTCTTTCCTGCCTTCCTTGACAGGCAACATCAACTTCATCCGCCCGCAGGACATGATCGCCCTGGACAGCCACTTCCTGAAGGACCTGCTGCAGGCGCTCATGCGCCGGTGGGCCACAGTGAAGATCGGCTTTGGTGTCATCCCAGATCTCCTGTCCGTAGCTGCAGCGCTGGGCCAGGAAGGGGGCGGCTGCGTCGCGAGGGTGAACTCCCTCGTGGACATGAGGCTGCTTTACAGGGGCCTCCAGAGCCTTGGTGCAGATGTAGCTGCCATGACCGGCAACAGCCTCTCAGGTGCTGCTTCCACACCGTACTCCTAGCGCTGCCAGACACTGGTGTCTGTCTGCCTCATTTTCCTGCTGGCTGCTGCCGACCTGGGATCCACGGTGATCACTTCAGCATGATGTTTATTTAAACCGCCAGGTCAGGCCTGTGGCAGGACTAAGCTCGCGGCAGATCTTGTCACAGACTTTCTGGTTGCACGTGCAACTCGTGGACTTCAAGGCCTTTACTACGTACTTGAGCAGTGCATTGCATGTGACAACGTGGCCTCGCGTGTTGCCCACTGGACGATCAATCTGCGGCAATTGCTGTGCAGGCATGGTGGCCAGTGTGCTTGGAAGGCCTCTGAACAAGTCACAGCAGTGCAGTGCTTGGCATGAGCGGCCACTCTCGCCAGAGCAGATGCTGTATGCGGCCAACGACGCGGCCGTGCTGCTAGCTTTGTTCGATAGTTTTGTTGAATCAGCACCACCAGAGCGCTTCTGTGTGGTGCGGCGGCAGCAATCAACCGGCTTGGCTGTCCGCAACGATGACTCGGGCGAACTCGGCAGGGAGGAGGAATCGGGTGTTCTCGTCACACCAGATGGCCCAGGTGAGCTCCGCTGCAAAGCACGTTGGGTCAGCTGTGGTGCAGTATGTAGCGTTTGTTTGTCAACAGGGGCACCTTGATCGATCAACTGTGGCATTCTGCAAATATGAAAAAAGCGAGACCTGGCATCATGTCAAGCGGACATCTGCCCGAGCACCCTTGCGGCCAGGGCCACATTCTGCAGAGTTGGTCAAGCCGTCATGGGGTTGGTGAGCAGAGCTGGCCCAATCCCTTTTCAGGTGGATGGAGCATCAGGTATCATTCGCATCATGCCCATCTTTGACAGGAATCAGCCGCAGCAACCACACAAGACATCAGCCCATGTACATTTCCACATCAAGAAGGGCACAAATACGTCCGGCGGGTGAACGGTTGATGTGTGAATCGGACGCAAGACATGATGTTTCATGCGACTGTCTCCGCACCTTTTGTTGTACAATCATTCACTCAAGAAGAGAGGCACAAACATGAAACAGAGAACCCAATACAGTGGGTAAATCATGCAAGCATCTTCCACATACTTGCCTATGCACAAGCCTTGCCTGTGCGTGCACGCTTAAACTACATGGCCTCACGTCCTGACCAGATTGAACAGACATGACGCGGCAGACGCAATGGATTCTTGCGGTCCTTGCTTGACAGCTCATCAAGCAATGCGTACACACACGGTCAGCGGCGTCTGATGAATGGTTATTATCAGGAACAGCGTAATTCGTGCAATCTGAAGTTCCAGCAACAGCCCATGGCCTGGAGAGTAAGGCAACGGAAGTGTCATGTGCAGGCAATGCACATCACATGCCAAGTCAGGCATGCTCTGGCCGTGGCGGCTCCACGCAGGACCGAATAGGCCAGTTGGGAGGCAGACTGGGAGCGCATTCATCCGTTGGGTACCCAAGGCGCCAGGTGCGAATGGCTTTCTGGTACCTAGCCACTATGCGGATGCCATTGCCATAATGTATGCTGATGTGTGCAGCTGTGCTTCGCGCATTTCGTCAAGGTGAAGAAGTGCATACATGCTTATCAACTGTTCGCGATGTCGCTATTTGAGATAGTGGCCGGTCGCAGTCTTGCAGCCATGTTGCAAACCGCGTGTAGCACGTGTGCTTACCTGATTTGAGGGGACACATCATTTCGTGCTTGTAACTCTGGGTCTGCGCCAGGGTTCACGCTGGAGCAGGCGTGCTCCATCTGCTTTCAGTGTCGGCCAGTTTGGGGTGCTGTGGTGACAGCCCTGATGTCCTGCAGGTAAGTGCAGGCGCCGAGCCCGACCGCGGAGTTGCGGATGTGACGTCACACCCAATTGCCATGTCAGCGCTTCAAAGTGTGGATGACCAGACCAGCACTGAGGTGGCCGCTGATGTGGCTGCCAGGAACTGGGGGAACAGCATGCGCCAGGAGCACGGCCGCTTTGCATGGTTGTTTCTACAGGTTGGCGGGGCTTCTCAGGTGTGCCCGGCCTGGCTCAACCATGGCAGTCCATGCAACCGCCGTCAAGGGGCACGTCACATTGGGTTGATGACTGCACGTGCATTTACTCCTGGTTGGCCCGCAGCACAGCCTAAGGCATGGCAGGTTGCATGGGCAGGTCGCATTGTACGCCTGGTGCAGGTAAACAAGGCTCCAGGTGCATTGCCGGTGTATATACCATGGATACACGGCCAGACGCAGGCCAAGACGTTTGTGTGCGATGTCATGCTGGAGGGTCTTGCACGACAAATGAGGCTATTTGGGATTGATGCAACCTCGACCCCACAACTAAAGAAACACCAGCGTGCGCATGGCATCCGGTGTGCTCTGTGTAAATTGCCCGCAGTTTTCCGGGCTTGCACAGCTATGAACAATCGTTTGATGGCACAATCGTCACTTGGCTGGGCACAGTGCCAGTAACAAACAAGGGCGCTGACACGTCATGATACAGCAACGTGGTTGTGTAGAAGCATGCTTCAAGTGGGGCTTACGGAGCAGAGAGTCGTTCTGACAGGAGATAGGGTCGTGCCGCGAGCTACAAACAGCCAACATGTGTACTTGGTCAAGGCAGGCAACAAAAAGGATCAACTGGTTGAGATTGTAAAAGCGTTCGATATTGACCTTGCCACATCTGACATCATGTCACGCTGCAACGATTGTGCAGGTACTCTTGTCAGCTGTTTTATGTGTTAAACTTGCATCTGTCCGTAATGGTCTCCGAATATCGAGCGTTATCCTGTGCAGGAGACCTCGTGGACCGCACATACAAGGCCGATGAACTGCCTGATGGATGCAGGGTACCGTCCGGTGTGCTAGAAGTACACGATAAGTTCTGGGTGTGCTCCAACTGCTCCAAGGTATTTTGGCAAGGAACGCAGTACGAGAGTGCAATGGTGCACCTTTCAGCTAGGTTGAATCATCTCAGTTGTAAATCATGACAGTTGCCAATCTTCTGGCCACGATATTTGCTGAGTTACTCGTGTGCATGCCCACACGAGTGCAGCCCTCAATTGGCGATACTCACCGCGTCGCATGCACACAGTCAAGCCCTAGCAGCGGATCTTCGGATCCCTTTTCCGACATCATTCCTGCCTGAAGGCAATCCAATCAGCTGCACTGAGATATTACTCACCAAAGATGTCTCGGCAATCGGTGAACTTTCCAGCCTTCCGTTGCTCCCAGTATCCACCGGTGTATTTGTACCCCAATGCCTCACCACGCGTGACCCCTTCCACTGGCTGGAACCACCTGGACACAATTGGGACTCCTTCCTCGGCTTCCTTCCGGGCCTTCCGCTGTTTCTTTTCCAGTCTCTGCTTTTCAGCATTGGCCTGCATGTGAAACAGATCGTGACCCAGACACAAAAGTATAAATGCATTGCCATTGTGCGCCATTGAACACTGGACTGCCCAACGGCTAGATCGTATCAGTGAAGCTCCAAAACATAATCAGCGAGCAAACCTTTTCAAACATCCCCTGCTCCAGTGCAGCCTGATCTGGCCGCAAGCGGCAGTCAGTGGGTGGCAGGGAGTCCTTCAGGCCCGGTGTGACTTCATTCAGTTGAATCGCAAACTGTGTCAAGTTGTACCGCGTTGGATCTGGAGCCTCCGGGGCTGCCTCCCACAGTTTCTGCGACGTCGAGTCATCTGTAAGGTACTCGCTCCACACTCCACTCAGTCTGCACGCGAGTGTATGTGGCATGGCTGACAGCGGTGTCAACATGCCCCGTGGCAATAACACACAGCTCGCCTGTTTGACACTGCCATATCTCCTGGCTACCATGCACTGCACAAGTTCGATGGTGCATACCTGTAGCCAGGAATCTCTTTGTTTTGTTCGTACATGCTGCCCGTAACCAGCCGCTTGCTGCCACCAAACATTGAGCCGCTGTCCTTAAACTTGACATGCACCTCCTTCTTGTGCAGATTGGACTGGACGCGCATTGTACCGCTATGCTCCAGGCAGATTTTCCCCAAGATCAGGTTGTTGATCGTGCTTGTCACCTTATTCCATGTCATGACCTCACCATCATCAAACCGCAGCTGCAACCGCAATCAAATCCATTGTAAGACCGATCAAGGGCTGGGGTTGGAACTAGGTCACATTCCGCGCCTAGCATCATGACCCACTCAGGTAGCAACTGTTCCAACGTAGAGGGAAATCTGTCTGGACCACACCTGGATGTAAGCAACAGGCTTCAGCTCTATGCAGCGACCCCAAAACTTGCTCTTTACCTCCAGATCAGCATCTGCTGTCCACCCCAAGCCCTGAACATGTGCTGCGAGCACAGGAGGATGGTGCACGACCTTCTCAGCAAGGAAACGTAAGTTACGCTGCCTGTCCACAAACTCAAACGTTTCACCAAGCAGTGGATTGAATGGCTTGCATGTTCGCCCGAAAGTACTGGAGTACCTGTATTTGGAATAAATTGTGGTCGGAATATGTGCATAATCAAAGACACAGTGATGCTGACAATGGAACCTAGACACCAATGCACGGCTCCAGATGTGTTTGGACAGATGGACAGCCATCACACAGTAATGCAACACAAGCTTGACACTGCACTACTGTCGTTGACTTTGTGAAATGTGCGCCTTGTGAAGTGACGCGTACATGATTCAGTCAACTGCAAAATCATCTGCAGATAGAACAGCAATGGCTTGCAATCTAGAGCCACCCTTCTTGAGCACTGGGAGCGCACCCAGTCATGGCAAACACTGCCATCCACATTAGGCGCTCAGGCGATCCTTTTGGGCTCGCAGAAGCACGGTCCAGCACACTTGAGTACTCAAACTCTTCCGCAATTCGTTGCAGGGCAGACAGGGGTTCATTGAAGTACACTGGCAGGCAAATACGTGTCAGGTCCTTGCCAATGCACTCTTTGATAATGCTCCACAGAGATACCGACTTCTGCTTCTCCTTCGGCTCTGGAAGCCTCAAGCGTCGGTCCACTTGAGGCTGCTCTTGGAGCCACTGCGACGACATGGCGACGCCATTTGCTGATGGTGACGCCCTTGCCGAAGGGTGAGTGACCACGGGAGGCGCTGCAGGAGGGCCTGCGGGAGATATTGCAGAAGGCTTTGCGGGATCAGTGTCCCCAGGTTGGGCGGCCGCTCCAGACAGGGAGGTCCGTCGGCCGGGCTCTCGGGCGTCGTAGAAGAAGTCCCCGTCATGTTCAGCTGCAGGGTGCGGCAGCGGTGCTTGCATGGAGTCTACGACTGACTGATCATCGTCAAACTCCACATCATCATCTTGAGACGATGAAGTCGCTCGGTCTGTGCCCAAGTCAGCCCCCTGCATGTACACAGCACAGTTCTACGTCATTGCAATTCATTGTTTTGCATTTACCAGTACTGGATGCGCAGCAATTGGGTCACAGACTGTGAGGGATGACTTGGGAAACTGGAAACCTTCGATACGTTTAGCTCCGCACAAAGGGTAAAGCAGCTTCCATAATGGGTATCCTGCTAATACAGGGAGCCAATGGAGAAGCATCTGTGAAGGAGTGAAACAGCACTGGCAACCCAAAGCAGGTCCATGGACAGCACTGAAGCACAACATTTGGGGCGTGGACCACACCGCCAAACCATCCAACCTCTGGCTCTCTGCAACAAGTTCTGTTTGTAATTGTCGGCGCTCATCCATGAGCTGCCGTATCTGAGAGTCACGCTCTTCCAGAACAGCGGCAACCTGTCGCACTTGCTGCTGTAGAGTCGCCACAAGCCGCAGTGATGCAGGGTCTGAGGCCACATCAGAACGAGCCTGCAGATCCCCGACCATTTTGGCCAGTGCAGCCACAGCTGGCTCAGACGTTGTGCCATTTGAAGGGAGAACACTTGTTACTCCATTTGTGATCTGTGATGAGTCCGCTGCGAATGTGGCGAGACCTGAGCTAGGAAGTCGAGCATGGGTCAAAGCCGTCATCCATGCTATGCGGTCATCTCTGCATGGCAAGCAGAGATTCAGAAGCTGACGAAACTTCATGCTTACAGCGAAACATGTGTAGACCTTGGAAGACGAGTGGACTCACGGTGTCTCGGTGCGAACGGTGCATGGAGGAGACCCTCGACAGCGGATGTAAAACTTCTGGCTCTCCGTGCCGGACTCGCGTAGTTCTGCAGACTTGAGCAGGTACGATTTTGCTGGAGGTTGAACAAGGGTGGACCCACTGTTGCTGCATGGCAATGGTAGCTGTGAAATTGGCATTTTTTCATTCATCGCATACAACAAACACGATGCAGCTGCATGCCTTGGCCCGGAGGCCACACGAAAGAGGTATAGCAACGTACTTCCGAGCATGCTCCTTCTGCAGCAGCAGTATCTTTGCGCCTATCAAAGCGGTGTCCGCAGCGATGGGGTCAAAATGATCCAGCACTTGTTGCACATTGACAGCATGTTTACCTGACAGCTGCATGAACTTGCACCGGTCAGACCATGCTAAGAGTATTGCAAAGACCAGGTAAAGAACGAGGATGTATACAGTGGAGAACCCACCTTGAAGTAAACAAGCTTATCATCTGCCAGCACAAAAAGCCTGTCACGCCATCCTTTTGTAATGTTGACGTACTTGTTCAGCACTCCGGCCACAACCTGTGCAGTCATACGTTAAGCTTGGCCATCATCAACAACAGGACGTGGTGCAGCTTAGAAAAAGATGCAGCGATACATAGTGGATTGGACTCTTCGGATACTATTGTGCGTGTTTGTCGCGGCCGTGCGGATTGGCATGTCGATGCATCGGTGTCAAACAGAACTGTGGGACAGAGCAATCACACACCGCAAACACAGACGTACAAGTGAGATACGGCTTATAACATATGGATACTTCAACACTTGTGGCAAGCTCATTCCTCACGTCACTGTACATAGTGGTCCATGTGAAAGACAATCCGTCATACCTTATGGGAGTCCGTGCCCATGTGGCCTCTATCTTTTTGCGTGCAGTTGCTTCAAAGCTCTAGCTAATCGAGCACCTTTACCTTTGCTGCTGCTGCTGACCCCAGATCGCCTTCTGCTCCGCCACAACTGGCAGATTGTGAACCGGGGCTGTAATAACCACAATGAACAAGGCTGACGTCACAACCTGACAGAGTTAGCCATAGATCAGCCGCAACGTAACGCTGATGTTGGGCAGTCTTTGCGGTGGCTTTACATGCGCCAATCGGAACAGAAAAAGGTCCCTGAACTCTATTCACGCATAAGCATCCCGGACCATCCGGTGACCTGGCCCGCGATGTCCACAGTAACAAGCAGTAGTCGACCTGATGTCTGGCGCCTAGTGTTTGAGCTAATTGGTGCTTGCGTGATGTCAGCTGAGTGCGTCACGCACAACGCGCCGCAACCGCGCTTTGCATGACGAACGGATCCGAGAGCATTTACTCCGGCCGAGCCCAACCTGGCCAAGGTCGGCATGAAAATCGTCCGTAGCTAAAATTGGACAGCGGCATGGGCGACATTCTTTGTGCATGTGCCGGCTGGACTGACACACAGAATCTTGAACTTTTGACGACTTGACTTGATCAACGGGCATTCGCACCAATCATGAACGTTGCAAAGCGTTTGAAGGAGGATGTTATCTGCCTGAAGTCTATGTGGTTTGCTAAGGGTGGTGGAGAGACACACGCTGAGCGTTTGGACAATTTTTATAAGCCGCAAGCAGAAGAGTGTACGTTTCTGAAGGTCGTGAACGCCTAGGCACTTGACTGAATCACTCTCGATGCACATCCTTTCCTTTTCCTGTGCAGATGACAAGTTCCGTGATCGTTTCCTGTGGGGGCGACGCCCCATGTTGGCCGCAGTTGCCGCACGCTTACCGAAGTCCACTGACAACGTGTGGGTCGACCTTGGCGGAGGCACAGGGGTAAGTGTATTAAGCCCTTGTTGTAGCACGTGCTTACGTTATCTCTTGTGTCACGCATCCCTTTATACAGGAAAACGTGCTCATGATGGCTGAGTACACGGACCTCAGCAGGTTCAAGGCAATTTACGTGGTAGATCTGTGCAAATCCCTCTGCGACGTGGCCAGGAAAAAGCTGTCTAGCCCTCATTTCAAGAATGTGCATGTCGTCGAGGGAGATGCCTGCACCTTCGCGCCCGAAAAGCTACACATACCAGCGGATGTCATCACGTATTCGTACTCTCTTTCGAGTGCGTTTCTCCTGTGATCGTATATTTTATGTGTACTTGATTTTTTGTATATCCCAACCATTTATCTATCTTTGTTTATGAGCTGTGCGTGTTCCGTGACCTTGCTGGTTGACCAGTGCCCGCAGGCAAAAGAGGTGTAATCGAACATCGGTGAACAACGTGCTCGAAGAGCAACACCTGGGAACATTTGTTTCTAGGTTTTTGTCTGTTGATCACCTCCCAGTTACAAGCTACCGTGCGATTGCTAAATAGTGCAATCTTGGGAGTCCACCAAACTTCCACACACTGGCTTTCCAGCAGCATCGTTTCGTTTCACAACTGGCTTAAATTGACAGTGAGATACTGCAGACGCACTGCACACTCGTTGTCGGTTTTCCATCCCCGATGTTGCTGAGTATGGTTTCAATGCAGTGATTCCTCCGTTTAATGACACTGTGGACAAGGCAATGACGTACTTGGCCGACGAAGGTCTTGTAGGTGTCGCTGATTTCTTCGTCTCTGGTAAATGGGATTTGCCACTGCGCCAGATGTCATGGGGGCGCCGTTTCTTCTGGCGGTGCGCATTGACAAACCTTTTGAGCTACGTTGTCATATTATCGCTGTTGTCATATTAAGTTGACTTGTAAGACGATTCATCCCATATTTCAGGTCTGTCTTTGACATTGATGGCATAGATCTCGGCCCAGAGCGCCGCACTTACCTTGAGCATAAGCTTGAGCGCGTCTGGGAGATTAATTCTCAGGGATCCATTCCGTATGTACCCTACTTGCGGGCACCATATTATGTGTGGGTTGGCCGCAAGCCAACCGGAGGAATGGTTACCCACGAGGCAAAGGCAGAGGCTCCGGCCTTGTTTCCACCCACATTCTTATACTCTCAGTCATGGGAGGATCCAGCACCGGACATGAAGGTAATGAACATCAACGAAAAAGATGTCTGTCTGACGCTGACATCGGGTGGCTGCAACTCTCTGAATCTGGTACGCCATTGAAATGTCGAATTCCTATAAGCAAGTGCTCACTGTTTTCGGTTTGTGTGAGCATGGCCGGACTTTGTTCTGGTGTCGAATGGCTGTTATTGTAACATGACCGTTATTGTACACGTCCAATGTGCCACATATTCTGCTGTGTGTGGTAGGGTCCAATTAGTTTGAGTGCTGACAGCTGTACTGGCTTAAACGTTGGCACAAGTACATTAAATTATGTGCTAGCTATCTTTTCAGGTGGTGCATGGAGCGAAGCTTGTGGTGTCTGTGGACTGCAATCCTGCACAGTCAGCCCTGCTTGAGCTGAAGAAGCTTTCAATTGAGCGTCTGGATTACGAGGATGTTTGGCAGCTATTCGGAGAAGGCAAGCACTCCAACTTCAGTCATTTGTTCCTCACCAAGCTGGGACCTTTCATGACGGAGAAGTCATACCGATTCTGGGAGAAGAGGTGCAGCATCCTTGACATCATGAGATATCTTGTGCTCTGACTGTGATACAGGCATGTAGCATGCTTGCATGAATGATTGTACCCGTTCTGCAGCCTGGTGATTCATCTTCAGGCGACCAATGATCTGCTGGGCTGTCTGCTGTAGGCATCATTACTTCTCGGAGGGCCTGTACTACCAGGGTGGCATGGGGAAGTTGTGCCACATGGTACATTACCTGTGCATAATCACGGGCATGATGGCCACAAAGAATGCAATCTGCAATGCTGCTGACCTTGAGACACAGCGTCGCCTGTGGAATCAATTCTGGCTCGTGCGCTTCCTCAAGAGCGGCTCGGGTTTCTTTGTGGAGATGTTCATTTGGGTAGCATCTCTCATCTTCCTGAACAAGGCAGTTCTGTGGTATGGCGGTGGGGTGCCTGCCAAGCAGTTTGAGCTTATCCAGCAAGACAAGGTCCACATCGGGTCTTACATCGCACGCACCTTTGATGGCGTGGCTCAGAACTCACACTTGCGCAAGGACAACTACTTCTACTACAACTGCCTCATGGGCAGGTTCACTCGTGAGAACTGCCCCACGTATCTGAGGCCGGATTCCTTCTCCATGTTGAAGGCAGGTGGCACGGAGAAGCTGGAGGTGGTGACTGGGACATTCCTTGATGCTCTGCGTGCACGCAAGTACACAAAGGTCATTCTAATGGACCATGTAGACTGGCTGGATGATGCTGCAGCGACAGAGGTCGCACGCACCTTGCAAGCTCAAGTCTCCACAGGTGGTAAGGTGATCTGGCGCAGCGCAAGCAACCGCCCTCCATATGCGGAGTTCATCCGCGCTTGTGGGTTTGATGTGAAGAGGCTCCAAGTCGCTACAGATGGGTACATGGACCGGGTGAACATGTACTCCTCGTTCTACGTCGCCACACGGACGAGAGACTGATCGTAGGCGTCTGCATGTGACAATGAAGGTAGTTCTGATGGACGCGGAATTCAAGCTTCACTCATGCCACCATGATGGTGATACTTGTTTGGTTATGTGTCCCAGCCCGTGCTGATTAGGCAAATGTGTGACATAACCCCATAAAGGGTGTCTTTGACGGTGTTCGAGTATGACGTGTGTTGCAATAAGCAGGCTATGAAACGCAAGTGTAGTAAGCAAAATCAAGGCCAAAGCAGATGCGCAGGCAGAATAACATTCAGAGCGACAGAGTACGTTTGGGTAGCACAGCACCCCTGCTAACAGGTGTATGCATAGGGTGTAAAAACACCTCTCCTACAGTCACTTATACAACTTAACATAAACGCACTGCTACTCATACGAGGGTTGGTACTTTACATTCACTTCTGGAACATAAGTACTGATACCGTCACCAAGAAGGCTGCCGAAACCGTCATTAACGTTGCGTAGTAGGGGTACGCTTGTATAATGAAGCGAGGGTATTGATCATGTCGCATCGGCCTCACAGGAGTCACCTCCTCAAATTTCATGCCCGTGTACCCTGGTGCTTTATAATCTACAACCCACTTGAAGACACCATATGTGTCGGGGGCCCGAATGGACATGCTGTATGCGCCTTGTCCATTATGCTTCATCTGCTGTCTAACGTAAGGATCCAGCATCACAAACTGAGCCACTAGACTATCTGACAAATGAGGACGCCAGTTGTCCCCATCTCGCTCCAGTACATCCAACGACAGCATGATGTCGTCATTGACAGTGTAGGTCTTCGCTGGGGGTGCAGCAGCCTCACCCACACGGTGATGTCGCAGATTTTCATACTTCAATACACCTTGCAGCTTCATAGTCCAACGTAGCAAGGCAGATGCAAGGCGGGAGTTTCCAGATGCTGCACTTGCGCCGGGTGACATGGCTGGAGCCACCTTCTGCTCGAACGACCAATCGGAGAGCATTGCAATAGAAGCAACGACACAGAAACGCGCATCTGTGCGTGTTTGCATCGTAATCGCAAGGGCTACCGCGGAGCCAGTCAGCTGTGTGCCACCAGATGTGACCACAGCAGTGGGGGCAGGCATCACGGCACGCATCGCCAGAACGGAATCTGGTGACGTAGTCAGAGCTCCACCTTGATAAAGGATTGGCGCACTGAGTGTACCCGTCATGACCTTGCTGGGATATACAGATGTGGTCAACACATGTGATGGATCCATGCCATGGGCGAAGGCGATATAATCTCGCACTGCTGCTCCTTGCTCCACAAACTCAGCGCCAAGCTGTGAAGCGACGTCACGTATGGAAGAAATCGGGTTTTCGTCAGTTGCTACGAACACACTCCCACCGGAATCAACAAACTCGACAAGCAGTGCACTGTCTACAGCACCGCCGAACTCTTGCGATCCCTTCGACAACACAACGATCCCATCATAGAGCCAATTTCCCCAGCTATGAAGCTGCAGCTTTGGATCCGAAATCTGCTTGATCTCGACTGTGAGCCAAGCCGTCTGCAAGTTCCGAATGAACGCGCTGTGTGACCTCTTTAGCCCTTCGTCGGACACCAGCAACAGAATTTTCTCGCACACGACAACTTGCAATAATCCCACTGCTAGTACAAAGCGCAAGGCCAGAGTACAAATCTGCGCTGTGGCCTTCATTTTTATACGTTCAGCCGGTCCGCCTCCCGAACACCCCGCAAGTGCACGATCAAAGGTCGACTCGGGATATGTTGTGTTTAAAAGCAATGAGCTTGCCTCGGTAGCGTAACCCAATCGCCCTTGGCCTGCATCGACATAGGAGGATCGTAATAAGGACTATATCGCACTTGCGCCACACCGCGGGCAGATGTAATCATTGATGGAACATCATGAACTCGGCATGCATTCCAATCTCGATGACTCACTGAGTAATTTACATTGTATATTCTGCAAGTGATGTGGAACAGGCTTGATTGGGAAAGAAGTCAATTTGAATACGTATGGTGAGTATCCACCCATCCATCACTGAGACTCTACTGTGACATGGCATTAATGGTTGACTCCAGCAGTAGTTGCAGGGCCTTTGACTGTCTCATGACCTTGGAGTCCTTCTCCAAGTTTAGCTTGTGAAGAGACTTCATGATTTCAACGACGTAAAGTTTCATCTTCGAGTCAATGATAACCCTGAGAGCTTGTCTTTCCTGTTCATATCCGTCTACCTTGTCACGCAATTTATCTTCGGCCATGCCTTGAGAGCCTGCAAAAGTCCCCATGGTCCGGTGGAATTCCGTGCACATGCGTTCCCCCATGCTTCAGCCGTGCAGCAAATAACACACCTTGCTGTGCTGACAACCGCTCAACTTCCTCCCGCAGTACTGAGTTTTCCTTTCGAAGCATCTCATGCTTTTGTATTGTTTCATGAACACCCTGTCGGTGCTCCTGTACGCTATGACCTGCATCCATGTATGTAAGCGTTGCCATTCAGATGGTGAAGCCCTTTAAAATACTGCAAGAGCGCTTTGAGACATGCTGGGATGCCATCGCTGTCATAGCATAGAACAGCAAAGCCACAAATAACAGCAGCCACGTACCACTTTCAAGCTCTGATGGGGAAGCGTTTGAACTGCGCCCTGGAGATGCACATGCCTCCACAGCACCGGCCAAGCGCCCATGCGCGGAGACTCGTGTTGATGTTCCCGAGGCGGTCTTTCCAGGGTGACTTGCTTCCTCCCTACCCCACGCCCCAAGTGCATCTTGCAAGTGCTTTGTCTTGGCTCCTGGCTTTGCCACCTGGAAGCCCACATGCTTAGGAGCTGAATGCAATCGCCATAGCTCACTCATATGCACAACACACATTTGTGCAGCACACAGCCTTGAAGCCAGAAAGGGACCGGAAATGTCATCACACACAAGTACCCAAACTTAGCCCTTGGTCAAGCTGGGGGAAGCAGTGTCACCAGGTCCCAAGAGCCGATTGGTCTCACCTCCTCAATGGCAGCCTTGCGCATCGCAATGACCTCAGCCGTGCGATGGTCCAGGTCGTCCTCTAGTCGCCGTTGTGCAGCATCGTATGCATCCAGTTCTTCCTGCAACGACATGATTAGCTCGTCACGCTCACTCAAGCGCTTGGTTAGCGCCATCATGATGTCACGCTGTTTCAGGAGAAGATCCTTGTACCCATCCACCTGCACACAGCACTCTTTCTTGCACTACAACACTGTCAGCATCTGACAGCGCATGAGCCAGCACATGTGTGCATCCTAATGTCGCATGACAAGACCAGTAGAATTGAATGCATGGCCAGGCAATGCAGCAAACAGACAATAGAGGTCGCATGAGACCAGGTAGCCGCATCTGGGTTGGCGCACCTGTGCCTTTTTGTCCTGTACTGCCAACCTTTCCTTCTCCAGGTCCCGGAATCTGGTTTCATACTCCTGCCTGATCTTACGCTGCTCCTCATCAAGCATCTTTCTACAATAGGTTTGCATCGTTGTGTTTATTTTTGGCCAGCACCAGCAATAATGCAACTCAGAAAACACTGTCGTCCTATTGAACAAGATTCTGCCAGGTATATAGTTGATGTGTTCGCACCGAACTGCCGGGGTGACCTGCATGCCATCCCCACCGTTCAACAGCTGGCCCTGGAGGGCTGCAATCTTTTGCTCCAGCAGCTTCTTTTCCCGCTTCTCCACCATGAACTGGCGACTTCGGTTCTCGAGCTCTGTGATTGCTGCAAGCTTGTCCGCCTCGGCCTGCCGTCGCTGCTCATCTAGCTGCATACCAAGGATGCAAACTGTGGGCAAGTATCAAATTCAAACCAGTTTCTGTTTGTTAGAGATTCGCAAAACACTCGACCAGAACACTGTACCAGATACCTTGATCTTCCTATATAATTTATCAAACAGAAGCACGTGGACACCTGCGAACACATCACGCCCGCAGGATTCTCTCTGTCACAAGTCCCTCTGCGGCACGACCATATGCAAGACAGCCTGCCCATTGCCAACAAAAATCACCTTGAACATGCGTGTGTGCGATCGTGTGGTGACGATGATGAGAGTGCAATGCTTCATATGACCTGGTAATGTCCAGATTGTGGCATCTGGACATGGGACAGGGCGCACATGCAGAAGATGCCGCTTATCCACGAGCTGCTCTGAACGGCGGTGCAACTCAGACCTGAGGCGCTTCAACTCTTTCTCATACTTGCGCAACAGTGTACGGTGATCTGCGTCTTCGTTCACCTCCGCACGATTCCGGATGGTTTTGGCTCGGTTTGCAAACTTGAGCGTCGACACTCCCTCCGCAAACGCGTCAAGGGCCGGCGACACCATGCACATCATCGTTGTCTTGCAATTGCCACCCAGAGAATCTTCAAGAATGCGGGTCAGCTTGCTGTCGCGGTACGGAATGTGCGCTCGTGGACGCTTGTCTGTCAAAGCTGCTATGACATTACCTAGCGCCGAGAGGCTCTGGTTGATGCTCTTGCTCTCCTCAAGCCGTTTCCCAGTTGCCCCCGTGATGTGCACTCGCTCTGAGCCAGCTAGATCAACAAGGTTGAGCTTCCCCACCTGCGCAATGGCCAACAACGAATCAGATTGGCACATTGGCACAGCTGCTGCGGCACGTGGCACACAGGCTTGCTGCGCATGACAACACCAAAATGCCAGTTGCCAAAGCTGTAACAACGAATTCAGAACCCAGGAATCTAACCCTGATTGATTGTGGCATGTCAGGCATGGCAGCAGCCAGGCCCATCTGCCGCGATGTCGCCACGCTCTTCTGCAGGTCCTGGACATCCTGGCGGCCATGTGTGACAGAATGCTCCACAGTGACAGTGAAGATAGCATGTGACCGCGATGAGACATCATTCATCTTGGTCGACCCGGTCATGCGGTTCTTGCATCCCACGGCCATGAGCTCGAGAAGCTCCAGCTCGTTCCTGACCACCCATTCTGATAGTTTGTCGACATACACTCCCCGGCGCGCATCCTCCCTGTACACACGGAAATTTCCATTCTGTGCAACAGACAACTATGACGTAAGTGTACCGCCCATACTGGGTGCATATGGAACGAGCAGTGTGCACCGAGGTGCAAACACTGATTAATTGAACAATAGTATCGTTCACAGTGTGTGGGACATTGTCTAAATGAAGACATGCGTGTGCACTGTTAAATGGCCCCATCAACCCACTTTCATGGCAGATGTGTACGTACCTGATACTGAGGTTTGAGCGCTCTGTCTTCAGGAGATCTGAGATGACCTCGTTATAGATCTGTAAGTATGAGACGCGGACAAGATACTGGCTATTTGGATCCGAATCCTCGCCAATGGAACGGAATATGTCCTGAACTGCCCTCGGAACAATGCCCTCGTGCCCATAAATACCCTCCATCGTGTAAGTCTTGCCTGTTCCTGTCTGGCCGTATGCAATAATTGATGCATTGTATCCTTGCAACACGGATGCAACAGCAGGACGGGCAGCAAGCTCATAAACTTGCTGTTGGCCATCATTCTGTGCAAAGACGTGATCGAAAGTGAACCGATACGTGGCATACAGCATTGGCTCCGGGCCTCTGGAAGTACCATGGGTATTCAGCGTCTCAGATATGGTGATTTCTTTCTGAGCGGACCCGACTTGAATGGTGTTTTGGTATGGCTCATAATCATTGAGCTCCCGTTCCACCGGGGGCCGCACACGGATAACAACCTGCAACACCTGGGTCCGTCACAAACGCCAATAGATCTCCAGGATCAAAACGGTACGGGCACCGATTAATGACTGGCGCATTCGATCAAGCTGCGGGATGAGCTGCTACCAATGCGCGTGGTGGACTAGAGAAGCATACAGCAAACATCATCCGGCGCATGGTGATGACACCGTGCATCAGGAATCTTGCATCAGAGACAATCATACCTTAAAGTTTTCATTGCTCTCCCGCCCACGTTCACTGTCGAGACGCTCTCGCGCCCCGTGTTGCTGCATTGAACGAAGATACACAAGAACTGCTCAGCATCAATATCACGCTAACCTACATAAAACCCCGGCTTCACAAATTTAAATCTATGTTTTCATGATGTGCTCACGCTCGAGTATTTTGGCACCAACGCACGTCTCAGGTTGGTCCGCCATGCACTTGCATCGTTTCCACGTCTTGTGCCCAGAACGGGGTGGATCAGGCTATTGATATACGTTGAAAGTATCATGCAGCGGCTGATCGCTTGTGTTGTCGCACTCGTGCTCGCCATCCGCCGCTGCACGCCATCCGCCGCTGTGCTAACAATACGGAGCTTGCATGCAGTGGCTTGCAGGGGTTCGGGAACGTGCACGCACATGCATAAACATAGCACACTGAAAGTTGGCCGCATCAGATGAGGAATAAAAATTGACTCGATGGATTTTACATGACCTTCATAACACCTCGCAATGTGTCAGCTATTCGCTGGACTGAACACCTGGCATGCAGCGGCCGGTCAGACCAGCCGATTGCCGGCACTTGATGTCTGTTATTCGCGGCCACGCAGCGCCCCGCATGCAACGACGAAATGGCTGCCGCTTCGCCACGAAAAAGTTCACTCTGTCCGCGTTGTCACAGGTGTCTTGAAAGCGTTATCGTGAGAATGTTCCGTGGTGAAAATGTTCGCCTCGCAACGCCAACAAGCCAGTAACTTTTCACGACACGAAAGATGAGGCAGACGCGATGCTGCGTATCCATGATGAAATTCGATAGCGCATTTCAAAGTTTCAGGCGAAACGGTTGATCGAGGAGGGAACATGAGGTATGAAAGAGTTAGTGTGTGTGGAAGGTAGGCAGATTGCAGACATCATAGCTGCCATCGCTGGAGGCCTGCAACAGTGTCAAATTACCTGGAATGGCCTCTGAGTGCTTCAGAATGGCCATTCCAGTCCCCATGAGATTAAAGAACGGGGATTAGTGGGAAACAGGACCTTCACGTGTAAGGGCAGAGTGATCATCTTGCATCACAAGTGGCCCCGGGCTCTGCAACAGTCTAAATATTCAGCTGCAGCCAAGGGCCGTGTTTGAAGCGATGGCAAAGGACGTTCTCGTGCATTTTTGCCTGTGGGGGCCTCAGCGCTGAGATACAGCCCTTCAAACTGTGGCCTCTCACAAGCAGTAAAATGGGCCCCCAGGGTCAGCCAGGCCCAGCAACCCCCGAGCAGATCCAAATCCACATACCCTAGATGCTCATATGATCTGGAGTCGAGTTTTGGGCGGCCTTGAAGGGTGAAGGAATTCTGCTGTGCTCAGTTGTGTGTGCAATGCATGGAAGATGTGATTGCAGTCTGAGATGTCACAAGGCTTGCAAATCTGGTGCCAAGGCTGGCCCAGTGTGATGAGAATGCAATTGTGCAGGCACGGTGTGCTTGCGCACTGTGTCTGGATTGGAAACAGTGCATCACGGACCGAAACGGGCACGGTGCTCTGACAGCGTGATCGGCCCTCAAGCCACATGACCCTCCGCCGCAAATAAAGCTTATCACATTCGAAACGTGTGAACAGACAGGTTTTCGACAATGCCGAGAATGCGCGCCATGCTGTCCTTGATCTGCGGCCTGGTGCTCACGGATTCCACTCAAAAGCAGCCCCTTCACTGAATCTGTGTTTTTTACGCATGTAGTGCGCGCCACACTGCAGTGCTCAGAGAAAGGGCAAGAGCGCTGTGTGAAAATCATCTGGTTTTAATGGAGCGTCTCCCGCATTTCAATGCATATAACCGTAGAACATACACACAAAGTTTTATATGTATTCTTCCTGTGCTCGCTTGTGTGCAACATGCGAATGCAATTGTGCCCGGTACACAGTAACAGCGCCCCCCTCTGGATTGGGCCCCCCTTCCCCCCCTCCCCTCTCCAACTCTCCACACGACCGGACCCCCACCTGCCTGCCCCTCCCCGCCTGCCCCTCCCCGCCCTGTCTCGGTCAATTGCCTTCCGCCCACCTCGCCCCAGCTCTTCCGAAACGCGGGCCCCACGAGGGGGGTGCTGCGTGCCCGCCTTTGCCGCCATGGGCGATTGCCCATGACATGCTTGTTGGGCGGCGTTGAGACGTGCATGCATGATTCTGGGGCGTGCGGGACTCCAGGGCTCTGTAGTGTGACGGAGTGTTTCTGCTTGGCTGCTGCTACATTTGGGGCATTGTGAGCGGTTGGATTGATTGATTTACATCGAAGAGAGGCACGATCACAGGCGCATATCGCAACAGCGAAAGGACTCGATGTATATATGTATTTGTGTTTGGCGTTCAGGGCAACGGGGGTTTTGGGTGTGGAACCTGTTTTGGTTTATCCTTCTGAAAATTTTGTTTTTGCTTGTGCGTCTACCCCTTGGCGATGCCAGGCTGTTGCGTTGATCTCCGTGTATCCACAGTGGTACCTAAGTTATTATCTGTTCAGCAAATCCATGTGGAAAGCCTGGTTTCATGCTTCAGAGAAAGTTTTATGTACTACCAACGGTGCATGTGAAAGTTGTCACCGGTCGCCCATTGCTCAAGATCTAAGCTCAGGGACAAGGTATCACATGGAAGGAATGATGCTGTCCCCGCAACGATAGCTATTTCCTGTAGCAGTTTTCAATAGCAAATTGAAAATGACCGCAAAGGCTTGCCCAGTACGGTTATATAACCAGGAAAATTCAAATCATATCAATCATCTGCAGTAATCGCTCTGCACCTGATATGTCGAGCATCTGCAGAGAAAAAATTTCGGGTCTGTAGATATGTAGCCTTGTGTGCCATTAAACGGATACACCGTGTTCTCGGTGCTCAAATCCACCAGATACCTCTGCTCGAAATAGCGAGAGTGAACCGCATCAGCAGCATTGCTTCTCCAACTGCAAGCTCACAGGTACTGTCTTGACCTGGGAGTAGCCAACATATCACATACAACATGCCTACGAGAAATTCCCAAAAAAGTCTTCGTCTGCCTCTTCTGCTGCCTGGACATGACGGCGGTATGTGCCTTCCTGAAGCAGGGATGGCCTCTGCTGCTGTACGGTGAACCAGCAGCCACCATCAGGCTGGAGCTGAACCGACCCAAGAAGTCCACTCTTTGCTAAGCTGTTGCTGACTGTTTTTTTGTCGAGATGATCTGCAGTACCGAACACTAATGCCCCTAGGGCTGCACATGTGGCGACCTCAGCTGTAGCGTGGCCCAGTAGCTCTTGTGTCCATTCTGGATCAGTCTGCAGTGTGCGCATTTTCCATAACATTGCATATGCAAAGCCCAACGGCGGACATATTCCAGCCCAATAGGGTAAGGCCTTCAAACATGCTACACAAGGATGAGGCGGGGTACACACTGGCGGCATAGGACTCACCTGGAGAACCCAAACACTGAGCTTGTCTGCTTGAAACCCTGCCTCGATGAGTGCCATTTCTAGGCGCCCTGTATCCCAGTCATCCATTGCCACCCGCCTAAGCAGGCAGCCATTGCTCATTCCACGCTGCAAATAGGATCAGGTAAGACCTAGCAGATGCTAAGCCGCGAGGTCAGTTTTCTGTAAGCAAATGGGCCGATAGTGCACCACAGTGCCGTATGCAAGATGGTGTGTGTGCCCTGCAGAGCAGAACCAGGATTACATGAGCCCTGGCCGACGCTGCTGCAAAGGATATGCATGCCATGTTTTCAGATGGAACGCACAGCATAGGATGCGGTGTGATTTGCGAGCTGTTGCGTGGACCCAATCATGAAAACCACCGTTCCCTTTGGCCAGTCTAGTCGGAAAGGCCTGTCACCACAACCATCTATCAGAACAGCTTGGCGGTAGTCTCCATATATGTCATGGTGTAAATCCACGGACTCTATAAGTATCTTGTCAATGTGATGTGCTGCGTGTGGGGAGACACAATGGCAAAGGTTCCTGGACGTGCGAGCAGAGTTTGGCATCCACCCACTTTGTACTTGCTATCAGCAGGAAGGCACCGACTACCCTTGTTCCGTTCACGGCCTCAAAACAGCAACCTTGAAACAGCATCCTTGAAATTATACCATGCTCGTGTGCTTGCGGCCTTCGCTTGTGCATGTGTAAGGTTCCGGGGTCCTGCAGGAGGCTGACAGCGCATTCGCGCCCTCAGAACAACCATGGTTTGCGATCTTAACAAATCGCCTCAGCACTGGCCCAAGAATACGAATCCAGCGGTTGCCTGGGTTCCAGCGGTTGCTTAGCTTTTTGACAGGCAGATGCTGTTTCGAGTGTATACTGGAATTTTAGCCTGCACAGGGACGGACGAACGCTGTTATGTGCAGCTATCCATAATCACTAGCGGTGCGACAAACTACTGAGAACGAAACAGCTATAAAGAAGTCGTGGGTGTTTTGTATGGAAATTTGATATCGTCCAGCATGGCCCAAGAGGTCGCATTCCAACCTGTGCTGTCCAACCTGTGCCCAACGAGCACGAGCGGGTGTCCAGCCGTGCGCCCGGTATTCCACGCGTGGCCACGATCGCGATGCTACGCCGCTGGGCCCGGTATGCAGAGCGGACAGTGCATGCCATGGCACGATGCTGGGACATAAAAGGGTCCGCGTGTACACATGCCTCCTGAAGTGATCCTTCTGTAACATGATGAGTGGATGCTGATCATGACTTGGTCAAACCGGAGCGCCCCATAACATACCTTGTTACTGGAGCTCCGTTATGCCTTTCTGATTATGAAAGGATCACTTCAAGAAAGGGATTGTATCAATGAAATAGCTGCATCATGACGTAGCGGCCAGTGTTTGACGATGTTGATGTCGGCGGCAGCTGCACAGCCAAATAGTTTGGCCCCTCAGATGACTGCCGTAAGACCGTAAATTGTACATGTTAAAGTTTGCAATACCGTGGCCGTACGTCTGTTTCCTGGGGACTGATGCCTGCCAGATGCTGGAACGCCATGATAGCTGACGTGTCGTTCTTTGGTCGCCGTAAGTGCCTGTTCGCACTGGTTGGCACAGTCTTGTTTGCGAATGATTGAACTCCTACAACTTTTTGATTTACGAGCTCCCTGTGAGCCTGCCAGCGGACGCGCGTTGTCAGCGTATCCCATTAATAACTCGACCAAAACACTGGCGAAAGAGCAGTCAACTCATAGGCGCCCGTCACTTCCAGCGGCGATGTGGACTCGAATACAAAGGGCGTATACAATCTCGAGCAACGGCCAGTTGCACACTCCGATGACACTCTGTTGCATAAACAGCAGCCAACGATCGCGGGTGATGGTTGTGTGTACGTGCACACTGACGCGTCGGCGACGATGGCAGCTGCCGCTGCTAACTCAGCAGAACCACGCTATACTCTCACCTGAAAGTTAGATTGACTTACCTGCAGGGGCGCGCGAGAATAGGGTGGGGGCGTGTGCGCTGGTAGGCTTCTCACATCTGAAGACACTCGATGTCGTGGTGCAGTCGGCGTCCGATGATCGCAATATAAATTGCATGGTTCTCATCAACGTGGTTCTGGGTGCATGGAGTCTGATATGGAACGCAGTGTAGTCTGTTGTCCAGAGACGCAAGCTTGACCTTGACGGAGTGGCCTGGGATGCGTAGCATGGACATCTGCGCCGGGTTGGCTTGTAGATTATCGCTTGGGCAACGATCTAGTCGATGTATTCAATGACATTCATAACATTGACATACTAATTCGGTGAGTCCCGGTTGGGATCCCGGCCAAGCTCAGGTTTTGCGTCTCCTCGGGCCGCAGCCCGAGGCCGAGACTATGTGTGCGCGTGCAGATCATAATTGTTATCGGCATAATCACGAGCCATCCCGACGAAACGGGGATAACCTAGCTACGTTGTTGGGGAATTCTACCCTCACACAGAGTTCCGAACCAAACAGTCATGGGTAGAACGCAAGCACGTCGACATGATGTGCATGCATTGGTATAAACACGCCAAGCCATGAAGTGCTCCTTCTGAGAACGAGATCTTGATTTTCAGACATTACATGGAATCTGCTTTTCGCACTGCTTTCCCTGTTCCTCGCGTGGTGCCGGTGGCGAGTGCTCTTATCAATGAAGTTGTGTCTTGTGATCTTAAGGTCGTTTCATGAGCGTCCGCGCGTCAACTGATCGTGGTTAGAAACGCAGCTACTTCGGTCGTGGGGTCATGATCGGCTTGGTGCCGTGGATCCTTCGGCACAGCCATCGTCGTGTGACGTTCTGCCACGCCTCTAAAGCTCGAAGCCAGCCGCACGCTGACTTAGCATGCCATCCGTAACAGATATTTGTAGGCTTGCTGAGGAGAATGCAAGCACTATTTAATACTCTGCAGCAGCGAGTGCGGCCAAATGACCCACCAAACCTGGATCAACTGGGAGTACGCGTTCACCTTCTCGTGAATCACAGAGCCGTGAATGAATTTTGACCACCCGTGCAGATTTTTACTGCTAGTTGGCGTCGAAAGCCGTCGGCTGGATCTTTTCGGGGTGGATGTGTGCCCTGGGCGCCTGGCTCAGGTAAAACGTACGTGCGGTGCAGTTTTGGCAGAAGGACTCCGAGACAAAAGCGTGCTACGAGTGCGCCAGAGAGTTTAATTTGTTTGTGCGGAAGCACCATTGTCGCATGTGTGGAGGGCACGTGTCCGCTCATGTCAGTGGCCTCAGAAAATGAAATGTGCTATCACAGTCACGTCCGCACTTCAAGCAACAGCATTGACTCTGGAAAACCTTGCAGGATTCACTGTGATAAATGTTCAAACAATTTTCTACCGCCATCTGCAGTGCCTCACATGCAGGCCACAACGCCACAGCGCTGCTGCAACAGATGTGCGCTGCCCTTACGCACATTCACACTGTTTTACTGATCAACGCTTACCGCTGACTTCAATGACGCCACCGCTTCAGTGCCTGGAAGTGAAGGTTCAAACTGCTCATTTGTCACCAGTTCTTTATGCTGTGATTTCATAGGTGACAGCAGCACCACTGCGGAAACTTCCAGCTATGTCACAGCATGTGCAGGTGCCAGGTGTTACGAGCAAGAGCATGGCCTACGGGAGGGTACGTACATGGGTGCACGTCCTGGTGGCTCCATATTCAGGATGGGGCCCCTTCGTGGCCAGAAACCTGTGCAGCAAGAACATCGCCGTGCGGAACTACAGCGCTCAGAGCGACCGCTTGTGGGCCCACCAAGGTACCTTGACCACGTTTGCCATGTACGACGTATGCTGTGGATGGTCTTGATCTCGCGCTGGAATGTCACCCTTTGCTACACATCATTGAGGACGTCGCTCCATCGAGCGCCCTTCACGCAAAGCACAACTCTTGTTCATGCAGATCCACGCGGACGCTATCATCTCAAGATAGCTTGCCTGCCAGGGTGCACCCTGATGCTAGGGGTCCAGTGGGCACGTCGGCCAAGCGCGGGTCTACAGGGTCAGTGCGGTCGTCAGGCCCCCTCGGCGCTCCTGGAGACGCTGCAGCGCACTCATCCCCGACCAAGCCATACAGTGACAATGGAAGTCAGACGCCCCAAACCGCCCGCAACCATGATAAGGCACTCATCTGGGAAGAGCCGCCTGCAATGCCTCTTGATTTCGGCGCTGACCACCTGTCGCAGCCTAAACTGCCACAGGAGCCGCCTCTGAAGGATCTGCCAAGCGCGCCGCGCAGGCTGCAGTGGTTTGACTCACAGCTCTCCGGTGCTGGGGTGCCAGCTGTGGGGTTTGCAGACGCGCCGCCGCTGTCGGTCGCACATGACAGCCGCACTCGGCTACAGGACGCCGCATCATCCGCGTCTCCAGTTGCGCTGGATATCCGGCGCGGCATGAGCCGCGTGGCGTGCGACCACCTTCGCCGCATCATCGCGCAGCTGCTCTTTGTGGAAGAGATCGCGAGCGCCGACGTGTGGCTGCCGGTGGTACATCGGCTGGCAGTAGAGTGTGCGATGATGCTTTCACCGACAGCTCTGGAGAAACATGGCACCCTGGATCCGCGTGCGTACGTCAAGGTGAAGAAAGTCGCAGATGGTTCAGCGCCAGCATCAAGCCGCGTTGTGCAGGGGGTGGTCTTCACAAAGAATCTGACGCACCGCGCCATGCGGAGCGAGATCCGGAACCCGCGCGTGCTGCTGCTGCAGGGCGCGCTGGAGTACCACCGGCAGAACCGCCTGCTCACGCTGGACACGCTCATCCCGCAGGAGGACGAGTTTGTGCAGGCAAGCGTACAGAAAGCACGCCGGTTTGAGCCAAACCTCATCCTCGTTGAGAAGTCTGTCGCCCGCCGTGCTCAGGTACACACTTAGCAGGCTACATGCAGCAGGTCCACCCTTGTGGTGAGTTGACATGCGGTAGTCACTCATGCCCTGCAATGCCGCGAGACGCATGTGCACATGTACGTGCTGTCAGTATTGTGCCACTGGCAGGAGTGCATACCTGGCAGATTCGCGATCACAGTTTGTGATAGGAGGATCACCTGCTGCAGGAGATGCTGCTGAAGTCCAACGTGTCCCTGGGGATTAACGTGAAGAGCAGCACTCTGGAGTGCATTGCACGCTGCGCCAAGGCGCCCGTCGCAAGCCACCTCGATGACCTATCGCCTGCAAACATTGTGCAATGCCAGTCGTTCCACATGGAGGACGTCGTCGCTCGGCAGCCTCCGCCGGCGCCGGCGGCACGAGGCCACAACCGCACGCATAGCCATGGCCATGCCCGCCGTGGACACGTTGCCCCAAAGCGCAAAACCCTGATCTACCTGGAGGGGTTTCAGGAGCGGCTTGGCTGCACGGTCGTACTGCGGGGCGCTCCGGAGGCAGAGTTATTCAGGATAAAACGCGTGATGCGGTTTGCGCTGTATGCGGCGTACTGCGCACGGCTGGAAGTTGCATACTTGGCAGATGTGGCCACAGTGCTTGGCTACACAGTCACACCATGCCTGCAGCGGCGTGCACGGGGGGAGGGAAGGGCGCCAAAAGGGCCGGACGATCCAGCAGATTCTTCAGATGCAGACACGTCACCCAACGCCCGGAGTCCTGTAATGCCGGCGGTACTGATGCGCGCGACATCGCCTCCGCCACTCGCGAACGGCCGTGTGTGCGAAACGTGGGAAGAGTGGGGCTGTTCCATCGGCGATGCGTGCCGCGTGTCGGACGGGCCGATCGTGGCGATCTCGCCGTACGTGAAAAAGTGGGTGTCGGGGACATCAGGTGACACACCGCCTTCGTCGACCACTGGTGCAGCTGATGCGGCAGGGGCGGTTGGGGAGGAACGCGAGACAGAGGCGCAGCCTCTCGCACGTGTGTACTACGACCATGTGACTCAGGTAAGCTACTCGTATCGCAACTTCACGCAGCAGCAGCTGTGCGAGGCGCCGGAGGTGCAGAAGCACAGCCATTACGGCCGGCGAGACCGAACTCTTCACAGGTTCCTGCTGGCTTGCATGCCGACCCGCTGCGCATCATGCGGCGACTTTTCGATGGCGCACGCACAGCAATTCGTGCACGGTGGGCAGTGCCTATCGGTGTCTGTGTACTACGTGCCGAGGTCGCGCCAGCGTAACACGCACGACAACTCAGTTTGGCTGTGGGTACGCGTGCGGGGGCGGCCGGATATCTCGAAGCAAGAGTGCGCGCGCGTGCGGCTTTCGTCGTCTGCGCAGTGCCTATCGTTCGCACATTGGCTGGAGCTCATGTGCTCGGTGACGAGCCTCACTGTCGATGGCGCGAGTCTCAACCGCAATGTGGTGCTCTTTTTCAAGGTCAAGGGCTTCATCGTGTGCCTCAACCCGAACCGCTTCAAGCTGTATGAGATGGTCATCCCAACGCAGCCTGTCCGCAGCGACGCTGATGCATACGGCCGGACCATCCAGCATGACGCTGTGTCTCTTATGATGGTGCGCCCACCCGGCATGCTGTGACTGCCTTGGCAGGCTCTCGTCTGTTCAGCTGTTTCGATGTTTGTCTTTGACGGGTACACTAAAGTCTCGCTGACGGGACGTGCTGAAGCACCGCCTGGGCACATACTGCTCGTAAGCGTGTTTTCGCATGTGAAGGCAATAGTGCTCACAAGTGACACTGCAGCGACTGTATGTGTGAAACCCATGTGCATGCACACCGTACACATCTGTGCCGAGCAGCCAGCGGATCGCCTCTGATGAGCATAACGAACATGTCCATCACATGCAAGCCCGCAGATGCTGATGAATAATGGTGTAGGAGGTGACGGGCACTTTTGAGAAGCTGCAGCAGCAGATGGTGAGCTTGCGGATGCTGGCGGCGGATGAGGAGCCGAGCGCTGGCTGCAAGCAGGCCACTGCCTCGCCGTTGCGGAACTCCCGCAGCAAGTCGGTCGCAGCGGGCCAGACCTTGCCGGAGACGGATGCAAACTCCCCACAGCCGGCGCAGCGTAAGCGGCAGGTGAAGCTGCTGCTGGACCAGTGGTATCGCCGCATGGAGGAAGACCTCGGGGAGCTAATGGACGCCGTCCGTGAAGTGTCGACGACTGTCGGGGCGGTGCGGAACCTCTGCCTGTACAGCATGTGGCATGATCCACTGCCGTTCGCATGCAAGTGCGCGTATGGGCTCGGCACCGGATCGTTCAAATAGGAAGATTTTCGTCACAGTGTGCCAGCTCCAATGCATGTGTCCTTGATATGTGGATTATGTGCGTGATGGGTGACATCAATAATTGCACTCATTGAAAGTGCCGTTATCAGTGCGATTGTGACACTGTGTCCTCCACACCATGTGTCAGGTTCTCTGTGCGCAAGCACATGGTCAGAGTCACAGACACTGAGCACAAGGCATGTCTCAGGGGGGTTGAGGTCGTCAACTTGTGCTGAAAGTGCATGAAGCAAGTGGGGGGAGCGGAGTGTGACCCTGGCATGTGCAGCTCTGTTGGCCTAGGCGCAGCACCTGTCAGCCCTCGAAGCTCGCCTATTCAGCCGCATTCGGCCTCAACGCATGGTCCCATTGTATGTGCAGTCCTCTGAGGCCGAGGTGCATGACGCCGTGCTTGACAGCAGGCTGTCTGGCACCTCACCCGTCCCCCTGCAGGCCCAGCGGCTGCTCTCACTGCACATCCGACTAATCACCCTGCGCTGCCGCTACTCGGACGTGTTCTACTACTGGAGCGAACAGATCCTCGCACTCGGCCGCGTCATCCAAGAGCGCGGCCAGGTGGCCACCAGCGCCGGCATGCATGCCGCCCTCACCGACGCCGGCCTGCATGTGTGTCCCCCTACTCTGACCCGCACAACCAGCGCAATGTGACCATTGTTGCCATGTGTAAACGTAAGCATGGATGGTGGCACATGTAGCCACATCATCCAAGACAACTTTGTCACATGATGGCTATGTTCGATTGCAGGATTCGCAGGGCACATCTGAGGCGACAGCAACACCGAGTAACCTCGAGGAGGCATCCACAATCGTGCTTAGCAGCGACCAGCGCTTGGCGAGCCATGACATAGAGGCGGCTGTGTCGGCACTTCTCGCCAGCCACCACTCTACGGCACGGCCACTTGACTCATCGCCGATGCCGCTAACCGTCTCCGTCACGCTGCACGTGGTGCGTGTTACGATTGACGAGCCGCACAGCCGCTTGCCTGCCGTGCAGGAGTATGTGCAGGTGTTCATCCACCCCCTCGAGCGCACTGTGTCTAGGGGGGGCTACGAGCTCTGGGCCTCGAGTACGCCGTCCCGCTCGTCTCCACTGCTCTCCGCGTTTGACACTGCGACTGCTGCGAGCGGAAGCACCGTCGACAGCGGTGAGCGGCGGCCCCGCAGCTTCTCGGCACGACGGATCGAGTCCAATGGAAGTGGTGCCATGCCCGTGGTGTCCCTGCGTGGTGCGCTTCTGGAATCCCCTGTGTCGTCAGTGCATGCCGTGACGCCTCCTCGCAGTGGACGAGTGCTGTGTCCGCCATGTGTGAGACTTGCAAGCTGGATCGACTGCGTTTCGATCATGCACTCACCAGCACTGTGCTTCCTGCCCCACAGCTCCTGCAATGGCGCTGAGTGCAGATCCCCTGCGTCGTCACCAGCGCCTGACAGGCACCCTCACAACTGGCAGACTGCTTGAAAGCATGTGCTTCAGAATGTACATGTGTGTGATCGGCCCATGACAGGCACCAGTGAGACCGGGCCCTCGCCAAACCCTGAAAGGTTGTTTAAATAAGACGTGCACCGTGCAGCGGGTATGGGCCCTGACCTGCGGCACCTCGCGTCGACGCTGGCGCCCGGCGAAGTCACTGAGTCGTCCGCGGGTAGCCCCCCGCAAAGCTCGTCACCATTGTCACAAGCCAAGTCATGCTCCCCGCCGTCCTCGCAGCGGTCGCCTGTGGCCAATGCCGGGCCAGCCAAGCCCGTTCAGCGCAGCCCACTGGCGCTGCACACTGTATCAGGCAGCTCGGTGGAGCCTCAGACCGGTGGCGGCAGTGGCAGTGGCGACAGCCCTGCAACAGCGCGGCCAATGCCCAAGTCTGTCTCCTTCCATGACACCCTCAGCCGCACAAGTGGCAGTCCGACCGCGTCGCCCGAAGATCTCCAGCGCAGCAGCTCACAGCGCAGCGATGTGTCCACGCGCACAGAGGGCACTGTCATAGTTCACGACGGCAGCTGCAACGTGGCTGCCGGCGAGTCAGATGTAGCAGAGGGTGGGGCAGGTGCTGCCTGCGGAACACTGAGGCCAGAGCCAACGTTTGCAGTGCTCCAGGACATAGATAATCCAATTCCAGATGATAACACACTGCAGCAGGCACCGACCGCCACAGAGAACCACAGGTCGCAGGATGCCTCCCACGGGAGTCGCGTCATCCAATCAGAACCAATGCTGGTTGTCAATCGTGGATCTGACGACTGGCTGCCCGCAACAGAGCTCCGACCAGAGCCGTCTCTGGCGATTGGGCGGGCGATGCCGCCATCGCCTTTTGAGAGTATGGACGACGACCAGCCTGCTGAGCTCTCGACCCAGTCGCCGACGTCCGAGCACACCCACACCCATAGCTCACCAACGCCCCCGACGCCGAGGACACCTGACAACACCTCGCTGGCCACCGCGCTATCGCTAGAGATGCCGCCGCGCCGCTGTCGCTCCGCAGGAGCGCTCCCGTCGCTAGTGCGGCGGCCTCGATCGCCCGCGCTTGGCAGTACTGCACGCACAGCACGTAAGCGCCGCGAGGGCCGCCTCAGCGACGGAAGTGCCGTTGCGCTTGCTATGGGGGCAATAGGCCCCAATGCAAAGCGGCAGCTGCAGTTCGGGTCGTCGTTTGCCGGCTTTCCCAATGCTAGCCGGACGCTTGAGGACTGGCCCACCGTCCGGTGGACATGGACCGCGTCCGGCACTGCGTCGAGCTTTGAGAACGGCCGGGATGTCACAGCAGAGAGTCCAGCCGTAGATGGTGGCATGGATTCAGCTGCCGTGCCGACGCTGCAGCCTCAAATTGCGATGTCGTCTGTGTTTGCCGGACCGAGCTCAGGCGCCCGGGCGGGTCCGATGTCTGCAGACGGCACAGCCCTGGCGGCGGCAACGCCTCCGTCGTCCGACATGGACCCTGGCAGTGGCATTAAACCGCGGCTTGGGCCACGCAGCAGCACGCACTCAAGCGCGTCGTCGCTGTCGCACAAGTCGGCCCGCCCCGTCGGGCCGATGCCGGCGATGCATCCGGAGCCGCATGAGAGTGAGTCGCCATCGCTGCGGCGATCCATGAGCACGGGGGATGAGCATGAGCTGCGAGAAGCGGTTCGGCCGTCATTGTTGGATTGGGGAGTGCCGGAATCGAATATCGACTGGATCGTATCGAAGTTGAACATCGACCGCCGCATCGATCGAACGGACACCCAGGATAAGATCCTGGACGGCCTGTGGGGCTGGTACACGAATCTGGCGGGCGACAAGCGTGAGCAGGCAGGCCAGGATGATGCGCAGCCGTCGATAAAACCGCTTCTACGAAGTCAGACGATGGTATCAGAGGCAGTGGACGCAGAGGATGGGGGCACGCACAGCCGCGCTGATGGCGACGTCGCAGACGAGCGTGGCACAACGGCCACTTTCTCGAAGCAGGCGTCTGCCGCACCGCAGGAATTGTTGCCGGAGGTTGCATCGGCGCTGCCGTGCGCGTCGGTGGAAGAGGCAACGCCGGCACCACCGCAGCCGCTGCACCGTGTGTTTGGCAGCGGGGTACTGGGAGATGGCAACACGAGGGGAGGTTCGCGGAGCCTGGCATCACCGTTCGCAACCGCGGGCTCGCTGCAGAGCGTGCCTGCCACGCTCCCCAGCAACCTGGCAGCTGCTGCTCCTCTAACGCTTGGAGCAGGCCCCAGCATAGATAGCAACGTTGCACCACTATCGCCCCTGCAGGAGCGCCCGCCAGCCGCGGCCTTGCCTCCTTCGGCAAGCTTGCCTGCGAAGGTCATGATGCACTCGCGCGCCGTTAGCATGGTTGCCAACCCCTCTGACCGCACAGTCACGCTTACGCAGCCGATGCTCAAGTTCTGCATCATCCCCAGTGAAGGAATTGCAGGCATGCCTTGCGGCCCTCAGCTCTGTCAATTGTTGTGACGGGTCGTGGTTGCTGTGGTGGCCGTGCCAAATCACCACTTCACGAAGTATTGCTACACTCATGCTGCTGTAGAACGCCACCCAGGTAGCACATGTTACTGGGCTGGACATGCGTGATCATGTTGCTGTCGTCATGCATGTATAGCCATGCACCACAACCTGTTTTATCCCGATGCCAACAGGGTCCATGAATGCAGGCATCAACATTCCTGTTTTCCCAGAGGAGCCCACGAGCACCGTTGCCTTCTTCTTGACATCTCCCGCATACCATGAGCAGCTGGACCGCATGCGTGCGGACCACCGCGCCGCCACGTCCAGCCCAGCGGCAGAGGGCCCGACAGGCACTCACACGCACAATTCGTCCCGGAGCGACGTGGCCGTGGGCACTCCGCGCAGCTCCGTGGCTGACGCTGGCACGCCCCCGTATCACTCTCCATCGCGGTCGACCACAATGGACCTGGGCGCGGATGGGTCTTTTGCGTTTGATGCCCCGCAAGGACCTTCAGGATCTGCAACTTTGCCGGGGGAAGCGCGAGCCGGCGCAGGCACAGGAACTGTAGGGAATTCCGTGGGAGCCTCTCCGGAAGGTACAGAACAGGATCCCAGCAAGGCGGGGCCGTGCGATGACTTGAGCATGCTACGCAGCAGTGTGAAGAAGAGCTTGACGCTTGAGTTCACGTCCGCCACTCAGGCAAACACACCGAGTGACCGTCCCATGCGATTTACAGTTGTTGCATACTACGCCTTGCAATTTGCTGAGCTACGTAAGCGACTGGTTGCCGGTGGGGAGCTGTCTTTCCTACTGTCTCTGTCACGGTGCAAGCGCTGGAGGCCCAAGGGAGGGAAAACCATGGCCTACTTTGCCAAAACCTTCGATGAGCGGTACATTATCAAGTCCCTGTCCCGGTCTGAGAAGGTGTGCCCCGTGCTTCAGGAGCGACAGCTGTTATTCGTTAATCCATCTGCCAGAATTTGCATGTGGGAAGAGACAACCCTGTTGTGCAGGCATCATTCTTGGAGTTTGCTCCCCACTATTTTCAGCACATTAGCAATATGCTTGAAGCAAATCAGCCTTCGTGTCTGTCCAAAGTTTTGGGCTTTTTCCAAATGTCTGTTCGAAGCGAGTGGCAGATTGATGTGGTGGTCACCGAGAATGTGTTCTATGATAAGCAGCTAGCCCGGCGGTTTGACCTCAAGGGCACAGGAAGGTCTGTAGGCCGAGGGGGGCCACCTGATGTCAAAGACGCAACTACTGTGCTGCTGGATGATCAGCTGAAACAGAGCATCTTCTTCCGGCCACTGATTGTGCCTCCTGATGACAGACAGAAGCTCATTCAAGCGTTGATGTCAGATACTGCGTTTTTGTCCAGCGTTGGAGTCATGGACTACTCCCTGCTTCTTGGCATTGACAGGAACAATGTGCGACCGCCTAGACCTAGACCTGTACATTCGCCAGATACGTGCTTTTTTACTGAGTGAACCTACATCGCTGTTCCCGTGTGGCAACTTTTAACATGGTGATGACATGTGCAGCAACGCCTGATTGTGGGCATCATTGACTACATTCGGCAATACACATGGGACAAACATGTCGAGCACTGGGTGAAGAGTTCAGGCATCATGCCAGGACCAAAAAAGGAGCCTGTTGTGATATCCCCAAAGCAGTATATGAAGAGGTTCCGCAGGGCAATGGAGTCGTATTTCATGGTTGTTCCATTTGCAAATAAGCTGACAGACGATTCAAGAGCATCCTTGAGTAGCTGAAAATCGCCATTTAGATGAGAACGGGTACCTGGTAGATAGATTGTGGATACGGCGTGTGCGCGCAGCAACCCATTTTGCGCTGACAGTACTTGTAGAGTATCGAGAGCATGTTGCAACAGATTGTGGATTGCAAAGCAAGAGATTCATCATTGTTCAATTGCTTTGCTTTCAATAGCAGTGCAGGCCCTGATGCTGGTGTGCTGCAACAGACTGACATTTAAGAGTAATGAAACGCACATCGTAAGAACTGAGTGTGTCTCATCACGCACAATGACAGCGGCGGTGGTGATACTCCTGGAAAAGCTTGAACTTTAGATATTGCATCTAGGATGGCTCGATAAACAAGGTATTCTTTATGGCCTGTCGATGCACTTGTAATGCAGTCAATGACTCAATCATGGCACTCACAATGATGCGTTATATGTATATTGCAGACTATTCACATCAGATACGTTTAAATCATACCTCATCACAAGATCATTTGCAGAAGTTACATAGTCAGTGAAATTGCATGTCTGAGCAGCAAAGCCACGGTTCAGTTCTTGCCAGCAACTATAGAGATTTGGGTCACATACTGAAAGGAACAGACAAGCAGTGATCAATGCACTAGGACTTGAAGAATTGAGTTGACACAGGACTGAGGAGTGGACAAAGAGAAACGGGCCATAATCTGAATTTCCAGCTGTGGATACGAAGGAACAAAGCACCGTCCTCGTACAACAAGGCGCATGTCTGCAGTCATACTCACTAGAGGGTTTGCTGTATGCATACGAGACAAACTTCTGAGAAGTACAGATTGCTTGCAAACTACCTGACACCAGGTTCCTCGATGCTGCCTGGCAAGCTGTCCGGTAACTGCAGATCAGCAGAGAGCAGAGATACCCCACAGCTGCTTTTGGGAATAGAAGCTGCGTCAACATCCTTCACGTTCCCACTCGAAGCATCTCCTGAAAGCGGAGGTAAGGTTGCAGAGCTGTTCATGGCCCAGATGCTACTTGGACAATTCCATTCGCATGCTAGGGGCGAGAACGGCTTTGCAAGAGCACTGAAGTTCCTACTATGGGCACGGTGGGTATTTGATAGCGGCGACATTTGTGAGGAATGGTTGCCATGGAAATCGAGCACTCCTCTGTGATCTCCTTGGACACGGGGTGGAGGCTGTGGGGGAGGCCCCGGGGGGTGGGGCGCAAGTGATGGAACAAATGGTGGCTGCATCAGCAACGGTGGAGGGGGGACGGAATGCGCAGGCAAGCACTGCTGTGCTCGGGGTGGTCCTGGAGGCGGCGGTGGTGGCGGAGCAGGGCCTTGATGCATGCGTGGGTAGGTACCATGTATTCCTGTGCCTGACACGCAGTGGCTGATTGCCGCTTGCAGTGCATCTGGTCGGACAACTCCCTGAACCACACCACAGTACAGGGCTGCAAGGCCTGTGCGGTGTAGCTCATGCCATGTCAACTGCGCAGCGACATGAGCACATCCATGCATTAGACGTGCCTCCATCTGCTGCACAGTCTCCAGGACAGCTTCATGCATATCAACTTGGTGGCTACGCTCCATGACATCCATCTTTTTCTGCAGCGAGACTACCTGTGTCGCCAAATCTGCAACAAGAGTAGATCTTGACACATGCTGCGTTGCATCACCTCGCAGAGGCCCTTCTTCGTGCTGCGTGGCACGTCCAGCAAATAAACCTGCTATTGTCTGTGTATCTGCTGCGTGGCCACCAACATCCTCAGCAAGCAAGCTGTCCTGCCACGTTGTTCCAAATGGGTTACGCAATGGAAACATGTTTCTCTCCTCGGAACGGAATTTGTGGTTGGCCTCACAAACGTTCCCATTGTTGCTCCCAGAAAGCACTGAAACACATGCTTGGCTTGCAGTACCAAGTCGAGGCAATGCTGGAAAGTGTTTTAATCTGGTCACATCCTCATACTGATGCTCAACCTGCTCGTCTTGTTCAACGCTGTCCGAATTGCTTCTGCTGTCCTTTTGACTGGGCTCGTCACGTGTCCGAGAGGACGGGCCCTGTGTTGCAACAGAGCAATCACGAATGTAAAAATGCTGTTTGAATGTTGACATTGAAGTCTCCTGAGGACGCTCTCCATGTGGCTCAAACGCTGTAGATATGGCACTCTGCTCGTTGTGGCTACAGCGCCCCAGTGATTGTGTTGCATGCAAGCGTTGCCAGCGACCAACACGTGTCTCCACCGTCTGCCAAGCCTCAGCACTGTCACACAGGGGAGATGACTCGAACGGCTCAACACCGCGTGGATGTGCCAACATTTTTGACCGAGTCAGGTCATCAAATGGGACAGGCTTAGCACCAATTGTGCATGTTGCACGTCGTCTGTGCGTCCCCTCATTGCATTCTTCAACGTTCTTTTGGTGCGGCTTTTCAAATTCAGCAACGCCGGTGTCTTCCTGCACAGCCAGGTTTTGATGTATAATTTTCAGTCCGCGCGCTGAAAATTTTGGCTGACATTTGCGCAACTCTGACACCATAAATAGAATCTGTACAGATCTTGCTTAATCGCACGCAAGATCGAGTCATTGTTCGTAGTGTAGAGGCTGTCCGCCATTCTTCAAGCCATATGCTCTGGCAGATGCGCCCAAACCAGGAATTGCTGAACAAGAACACCTTCTCTTGTAAGAACGCACACAATCCCGTACCTGCTTGCCCAGTGGCTCAGACGCCTCCATGGGTATGTGTGAAGGTGGAAGAGTCTGTGATTTACGCCCCCTGCTGTTCTTGTGGCGACTGCTACTCGCATCTGAGCTTGAATGACTGTCTGCATCTTCCTGGAGTAGCTTGGCAGCCATTGCAGCTGCTTTGCTTTCCAGGCTGTGCATGTGATGAGAGACTATTCTGGCGGTCTCACTACCAGGTTCGCAGTGATCCAATGCTGTCCTACTGGACAGATCCGCTGCGTTGACCTGCACATCTACGCAGAAATCAAATTTGAATATTTACATACAGGTTGGCGGCAATCCACACTGCTACTCACTGTAGCACGCCGAAATCTGCTGGACTGACCTTTGCACCCTTTGCAAGCAGTAACCGCACTGCTGCCACACAATTGTTCATCGCTGCATGCATCAGTGCGGTGCGGCCTTCAGCGTCTGCTAGATGCAAGCCAGCCCCTGCACCAGAGGCCTGCTGGCGTGTTAAGCATCTGTGTTGACATTTAGAGCTTGAAATTAGAAGCGCCATGACCTCGGTCTGGTTTGTGCTGCTAGCAGACATAAGCGCGGATAGGCCACTCGGTGCCCAGGTGTTTGCGGCTGCGCCGGTGGATAGCAATCGCTTTGTAAACGACGCTGCCAGGGGTGTTTTGCTCTCTATCACACCAAGCAACATGGCATTCAATACCTGCATGAGTTCTGGGTATAGACTGCGTATCAAGTGCCGCATGGCAAAAAGCGGGTTCAGCATTGTACCTCGGTCGCCATGGCCTTAGTTGGGCATTTGAGCATGTTGGAAGCGACCGTCATGGTACTGGTTTCACCTTTGTTTGCTGTCCAGACAATGGCCCATGGGTCATGTCTGACCAGGAGATAAACTTTCATTGCAGCACCATCGCTGATCGCCATTGCCATTGGTGACTGATTAGAAATATTATCTGGAGCTAGCATGAGCTGCAAGAACTTATCGTCTGATTTGGGTGCAACAATCTGTGGTGATGGGCGATTGGCCTGGCAATGCGCACTCATGCACTCCAATACCGCCTCAAGGACATCTTCATTCTTCACCATTACCGCCCAGTGCAGAAGCGATCTCCCTGCAGCTTGTATGTGTATGCATTGTGACTGCGTCGTCGGCGGTTGTCATGCCGAAGTGCCTCATCATTTCCAACGGTGACCACTACTCGTGCGTCGTAAGACGTATACATACCTTCATGGTCAACAAAGAGGATTGAATTATGATCAAGCTCAGATAGCGCTTTTCCAATCTGGCCAATTGATCCCTGCTTTATCGCGACGACCGCTTGTTCAAATCGCTTGGCGCTACAATTTGTATGCTCGCAGGCCGGCCTCATCTGTCGGCAGACTTCATCAACTTCTAAATACCTGCATAAAGACGCCGAGCGTCTCGGCATGGTGATGGATGCCTTGGAACAGAGAATGCGTTGCGGTTCCGGATTCGCAACGACGTACTGCTCTCGTCCCTGATACAACTCTGAATCAAGCAAATTCAAACCTTAGACAACAGCCTGTTTAGCATGTGAATAGAATGCAGACACACTGTGCCTGAATACTGTTTTGCACTTGCACGCGAGGCAGCACTCTAGGCGATGCGTTTCGGTGGTCAACAGATTAGAGCACAGACAAGATAGTTTCAGGCAAGCATGTGTCCTGACAGAGCCATGAACTGAGCAGCTTGCAGAAGAGGCAGTTGTTGTGCAAAGCATTGGGACATGGGCACTGCGATCACAAAGGGTACACAGGCAAACCCCGTGTTACATACGTGCACAACGACGCGTCCCCAATCAAGATCAACATAAATCAATAGAACTTCAAGCAGCACAGTGGGCTATTCGAGCTAAATTAAACGGGATGTTCCCGCTGCAATGGTGCACGTGACTCGGACTCGAATGAAGAACAAAAAAGTACACCCGGCAGGATTGAATAAGAGAGCACACCCCGTCAGCCATTCATAATCTTCTCAATAGAGTACATATAGTATCCATATCGTCTATGTTGCCGTTGTGGACATTCTAGCCCAGCCTGCTTCGGCCGTCGCCATGATACGCCAGCCTGGGCATCCAATGTAAGGTAATACAATTTTCATAGCACATGGCTCCTAATGATGGGCTTTGGCATACCCTACTTTCCAACAAGCTGGTGATGAGTCGGATTTATCTGGCATGCATGCGCACATGCATGAGAGATTCACCGGGCATCCAGCAGTGCTGCTGCTGCACATGTAGATTCGATAACCCCTCACCCACTTCTAGATAAACAATGATTCATGATTTGTCGGTTGTGCTGTGTTGTCGTGGCGCTGGTGGTTTCCAATGGCCCTGGTGATCTCCGGTGTCCGTGCCAGCATGCATGTGGACATTGCACATGTCCTAGCCTGTCCCATGGCTCTCAGCTCAGCTGTGCCATGGAAAGTGCATCAGACTGACCATTCACACGGAAGCTTGATAGAGAAGCAAGCACAGGAAGTGTCCGCACAGGCACTGGTGAGAGACTGCTATACGTACCTCGACGAGACGCCACTGTCATTGCATAACGTTGTCAGACAGGTAGAGTCATTTACAATGCATCATCGCGCTCAGTTCAGTACTCAGCGACGAGGCATTTTTCGAACTTTAGCAGAACTCCCACTCTCATAAGCAACAACACTGCTGTGCGTACGGCTAACAAAAAACCAAAAAATGAACGCTGAGCTTGTACGCGGCACTTATCCGATACCAGGAAGAGTTTGACTTACTTGCTGCTCGTGTGAGGTGCATGTGCACGCAAGCATGACTTGTGTCACTCTAGCTTGAACGCCCAGGTGTAGAGGAGTACTTGATGGGCTTAAGCCACAGTATGTCATGGAGGCAGCTGCCGAGCAGGCAAACACCTGAAACTGTATGTGACACTACATTCGAACTTGTCCATGGACTTGCCATTTAGATTTATGTACCTTGAAGCACGCCACAATCGCCATGCGGAAAGCGATTTCGGAACGTGTCCCATGACCATACCAGCAAAATGTGGCAGCTACCAGTTAACAGGATTACAGAAACATTTGATGACATGCATATGTACATAATTATAAAGGTATGCCAATGAAATGGGAGCACATTAAAGCCGCTGAGCCGGTGCAGTGGATTGACTTGCAAAATGTCAATACATGCTGGCCTGATACACAATATTAATGTGCGACATCGAATTGCTAGAAATGAATATCGTTAGAGGGTCAGATGCTGGGACTTGACAAATCCAAGGATCGACGCACACTCCAGCAATCCGACGACAACCTGCATGGGCATGCACTCATTGATGCTCTCAGGTTTTTGCTGGGCGCCGAATCAAACGCCATCTGCACCAGCAATGGTGTGGTCATCAAAAGTACAGGATGCTTCAAAGCCTACACAGTGGATGCGATGCATTCCTTGAATCCGATGCAACTCAAACGCAAAATCACACCAAATCACGCCCATTAACTCCCAAGAATTTTGTGCCGCAGGAAACGGTACGCATGCACGGACAGCTCTTACCTCCACAACAATTAACCATATCACAATCCATTCCAGTCTGGTCATGTGTAGGTGATTGTCATGCTCCCTGATGATGTTCAGGAGCTCTGTGATTACCTGCAACAGTTGAGTCGAACACTGCCACCGGACTGTCAACATAAAAGGCTTCACGACGCTGAAGCTGAAGCGCACAACACAGATTCCTGAGAATGGATCAGACCTCAAAGCGATTGTTCAAAACAGTGACACGTTGCTCAAGCTCCAGATACCTGCAGAACAACCATATCATAATTGGGGTGGGGTCGATAGAACTCATGCTGCACGATATTCATCAAGTAGCACCAGTGAAAGCTGCACAACCGAGCAAATTTCAAAACACCCTTGATACGTACATTGGCAATATGGACATCACCAATTCATGCAAGAAGGTGATAGGATCGCACTCTGTAACCCGCTTGTATATCCGTTGATGTATGTCAGGAGCGGCCCTGCACTGGTCAAACCTCTCCAATGTGTAACGCACGGCATGCAACAACATCCATGCACGAACAATGGAGCACATACATGCTTGCCTACAAGTCTAAACAACACCCGCTGTGCCCTTGTGGTGTAGCAGAATCACACCAGAAATATTCAGGTGTGTCCAGGACAGATGACAGCAGGTTCACATTGCTTTTGTGTATGAAAACTGTTCCAATCAGCTGTGCTATCTGCTTTCTTGTTCGGGATACCTGATTTAACAAGCCAGTCTGTCAGCAAGATGCCAAGTATGGAAGCATGAGTACCATTTCGGCACTTTGCGGACGGGGAACTGTCGTAAGAGATCACGTGACGCACACCTTACCTGTCTTGGCTAGGTACGCTGGCATGTCTTTGGTTCTATTCACCAAGTCCCCGAGCCGCTGCTCATATAGAAGTAATTTGGTGGACTGCGCGAGGGCATGTGATATTGCCATCTGCAATGACATATTCTGGCGGCGCTGCAAGTTGAACAAACACATGCCTGACTGTTACACCACAAGGGCACAGCGGGATCCCCTTCGGAAGCCGGCTGTAGCTCCAACCAAGACAAGGCAAATATTTAAGTCGACACTAGAACATTAAAAAAACTACAACGATTTATCGTGTGACATCAAAGCACCTGTCATGGAATTTCTTGTCAGGTCCCACAAGTTTTCGGAACCAAACCAAGCCCAAGCAACTAAGACACACTAGGGCCTGTGGTATAACAGGATTCTGTGGTGTCAACCAAGTTGACCATACAGACGCTGATGGTGACAGCTAATGCAAAGGACCGGAGATTACGTGGGTGCAACAGCAATCTTGCCGAAAACAGTACCTTGATTCGCCAATCGGTGCTATATATTTGCGGGATGGTTATGGTATCATTTGCTATGACTGATTTCTCCACAGGTGCGTAGACTACAGAAAAGGTGTCCCGCTCTACCTCTGACGGCGCCAGCGGGGTGACTTGGCATTCCTGGTTTTTCAGTGTCCGCAGCACTGTCCTCCTGTGTTCTTCTCCACAGCCCCAGAATATCAGGGTACCATACTGCATAAAATCCGTTTTCCTGAGCCCGGCATGTAATATGTGAGTCTGGTCCACAAACAGGGTAAACAATGGCAGAGCATCAAACTGAGCAAAACTCGCTAATCACCAATGGCATCACATACATCAAATATGTAGACCTCCTCAGTATGATCTCCATCAGCTGAGGGAATAGAGAAATGCAAACACTCGCTGATGAGGTGCAGATCAGCTCTTGGAAAGGCTGAACGGAGCACGGGCATCGTGTCTTTCAAACTGAAGCCATCTGCAATAGAAAGTGCCAAAATGGATCTACGAATATCCTCCACAAGTTCTGTGCTTCCTTCCATGGACGCCTGAGCGTGCCCTTCAAGTGGCAAAGAAACAGCCTTGTTCGTCTGCCTACCTGTTTTAAGCTACAAAGCCAAAAGGGGCGTGATCGAGACAAAACCTTTAGCCGTATAAACAGGAAATGTAGACAGCGCAAATTTTGTGTTGGGCCAAAGTCTTACCTTGGTCATCAAGGGTGCAGTTGTTGGCAGCCTTGCCTTGAAGGAACCAGTTTGATTCTGCTTGTATGGCCCTGGATGAGGCGGCCTTTCCATGCTGCGTGATCGCACTCGCCCAAAAGAGCCATGATCTCTATGAGATAGCCGAGTAGAAACGTCTCTGATAGCATCGGTTTGGCGTGTAGCGGAAGTCGTCGTGGACGGTGGGGACAGAAATGGCATACGCAAATCTCGATCATCCATAATTCGATATTGATCAATTCACCTTTCGACTTTCACCTACCGAATTCTGAAGAGTCGATCTAGGCTAAGTGCTTAATACGCCCGTGTACATTTCCACCGTCTACAATGCCGTTGATCGTGAAAGTGCTAGTCGCTAGCATGGAAGTGACACCGTTGATCCTGAAAAGCAACAAGCTAAGACAATGGTGCACAGCAGCTTGGGATATGCTTGGGATAATTAGTTAAGTTTTTTGTTCAAGGGGCGCAGATGTATTCTGGTGCATGGTGGGTGCTGCATCTCTTCATAGGCCTGCTTGCATGTTTTGAGGTCCATGCATCTGCGTGTTGACTGCTTGACAGCATGGTTTTTACGACGGGTTGCAGCTGCACGATCGAACGTAGTCTTTGCGCAGTTGTTACACTAGCAATCAAATTCCGCACATCATACCAAACATTCAGGAGGGTGTCCCATATCCAGTCCTCAGATCTGGTTTTCAGGCTTGTTATATATGGCACAGCTTCAACCGGTGAACACGCGAAATGCTTCCGTTTCGAACTTCAGTGTGCAAACCTCCATTTTTATGTATGAGAATGGTGTCTGAGGGGGAGTAGAAACAGCACTGCGCGATTGGGCTGATTGGACACCATCGCAACCGCACAGCCCTGGGTGCCGTGTCTCAATGGAGAGTTATGAGAAGGTTTTGATTGGTACTATTGCTGTAGCTATCCTATGTGTCTCATTTAGCACCTGGATCACTCTGTCAGACTTGAGAGCTGTTATTTTCGAGTCCGATAGGCGCGATGTGTTTCCCGATGGTACTGACCGGTCGTTTGCGTCACGGGCTATCGAGCACATCGAGCATCCTTTGCACATGCATGAATCTAACACAATCATTAGCTCTACTGCTATGCGCTCTGAAAAGCAGCTCGCGGAAAGCTGGGGGCAGTGCTTTGTTCAAGAGCATACTGAGTGCGTCCTCTGCAACAGCGCTTCGTCCCGTGGCAGTGTTCGAACTTGACTCAAATAGTGTGTTTGCTGCTTGCAGTCATTATGGCGAGGCTGTCAAGCCAGGTCCATTTAATGTGCAGCCAAGCGCTTCAGCATGCTGCGATTCTTGCTTGCAATTCAAGCCGAGAACTTCGAGTGAATCCCCCTGCAACGGTAGGCTTCAAGCTGAAGTGACTTGATTATCCATATCACTGACCGCGAAATGTGACCTTGGGCACCTTGGTGTTGAGCTGTGCTTGTTCTGCAGTATGGGTGTGGTGTGGGGACAAAGAAAGATGCAAAGAGAATTACCAGCACTGTTGGCTTAAGTACATGCCATGGCTGTATTCATCCAAACCCAAACAAGGCCTGGAAGTTCCGTGGACTACAGGGCTGATGCAGGCACCACCTGTGTCGTCCACACAGTCACCAGAACAGCTTGGTGGAGCTAGACGCCGATACCACACGGTGACCACAGCGCAGGGTGCGACAACACACTGGCAGATGCGAATACATTACTACTGGTTTAAAAAACAACAAAGGAAGTGCCGGGAGCTTTACGGTGACAGCTGCCACATGGGCGGATTTACCAGGATACTTCATTCTGGACGGGATGATGATCTTTCAGCAGAGATTCCGACATACGTTGCCAAGCCACTTCCATCAGGACCTGGAAACTACGTTGTGCGTCATCGTGATAAATATGCTTAGCGGTGGCGAATTTCACTTTGCCGCTCTGGGTACAAATACTCTTTCACATGCAGGTATTGAATCGACCATATGCGTTTCTGCAGTGGGTGAAAGATGTTCAGATCAAGGAGCAATACATATTGATGTCAGAGCCGGATCACATTTTTATGCGGCCTGTCCCAAATCTGATGGTGGGAGACAACCCTGCAGCGTTTCCGTTTTTCTACATTGAGCCCAGTCGAAAAGATTTTGTGCCCATCACACAGAAGTTTGTTGGAAAGGACAAGGATCGGAAGGAATGTGAGAAAATTGCGCCCATTGGAAGCTCACCGACTTTCATGCGTTTCGACGATTTGCAGCGCTCTGTCGAAGCTTGGGTGAACACGTCGATTGCTATCTTTGAGGACCCTGTTTCAAATAAGGTGCGTTATTGCGTTTTGCCTGTAAGACAAGGGAATTACTTTCATCTGTGGTATATGAGCACATTTATCATACAGGAATGGGGATGGGTGATGGAGATGTATGCTTTCACAATATCTCTGTACAACAACGGCATCGGCCCCGTTTCTCTGCATCTGGAGCTCGCATCACAGCCACCCTGGGACACAACAATGAATGTCAATGGCCATGATTACTACATTTTACATTACACATACGGGATGGATTACACCCTGGCTGGCGTATTTACACCTGGTGTTTTTGGACAGTGGAGATTTGACAAACGCTCCTATGCGCTTAAACCTCCACCACGCAACTTGGCTGAGCCTCCAGCAGGCATGGAAAATGAGTTGGTCAGATTCCTTATCACAGCCATCAATGAAGCCACAGACTCTATTCCCGGCTGGGATGAGTACTCCAAGACAGGACTAGCAACTGCATTCATGAAGTATGATGACTGATTGATTGCGTGTAGGATATCCATTTATGAAGCAGCCTGCATGACGGCTGCAGACATGCTAGACCGGAAACATGCATTCACAGAAGCTAGTTGGCATGCCATATTGCTAGCCCTCGCTAAGTGAGAAACAGATCATGGCAAGTCCCTTCCAATGGCAAAAACCCCTGTAAGGAGACGTGTGAGGTTCATGTGAAAACCATAGCCTGTCAGTGGATTCCACCTGGTCAAAGGCAGGTGATCTGAGTGCATACTCCTTGCAGATCAGAAGTTAATCCTTCACTAAGGTGTACACACGCATGCCTGTGTTTTGCAGTATACATTCATCCTGCCAACCGGAAACGCCGTTTCCATACACTGCAGCGGTCATGGACTGAGGCGAACTTTTTGCGGTTACTGAGAGCTTGATTTTGTTACATCGCAGTCTGGTCAATTGAGCTGAGGACATGATGCATGGGTGGCAGAAAACTATCGCCCTGCAAATAGGCGGAAACCATTGCAATCTTGTCATGGTTCTCATCCCAGCCATGCATTTCAACTACGTGTTGCACAGCTGTGTTGACTTGTTCGTATGGCTGCCGAAGCCGGTGCAGAGTGACACCAGGACCACCCACTTCCTTACATATGGCTTTCTTTGGGGGCTTCGGTGTACAAAATTTTGATTGCCGCCACGAACGCGTTTGTAGAGCAGTGCGCCCATGATTGCACACAAGTCCCTTGAGGAGCACAGGCCCGTCAGTCACCATCTCCAAAGCCTTGTGATCACGAGCTGTCACGGGCCTGACACCATGAAGCTCGTCTAGGGCACGATCACAGTAACTGTTAAGCGGGCAACACGTAACATCACTCATGCCGTGGGCTTTCCATGAGTTCCGTCTGTGGCTCACACCAGTGGGTGAAGTGTTTCCGCACTGAAATGAATCCATTGGCAGGCTGTCCAGTTGACGTCGCACTGTGCCTTGCTCAGCACCCTGCAGATGCTTTGCTCTGTGTCTGACAGGCCAAAAATGGAGCATCTGGAACCAACACAACATGGATATTAGTGAGCACCTGGACATCAGAAAGAGATTCCTGCCCTGCAGAATGGGGAGCTACTGTATCGGGCCCTGTGCTTGCAGTAAACCCTCGAACGACAAAGTTCTCCTTCAACGGTCCCTCTTGTTTGCTAGTAAATGATGGATCCGGGAGGCTCGCAGCGGATTCCAAAGGCTCCGTTCTCAGCTCGGTATGTTCATGAGTTGGTTGTGCCCTGCATTGAGCAGCAGCCCCACTACACCACATTGGTGACGTAAGTTGTTGGGCATTACGGAGAATTGTGGTTTTCTTCGGCACATCGCTTCTGGGTTGTGCCAATGTCCCCAGCTGCTGCAACTCAGCCAATGCTGTATCCACAAGTGACTTTGGCATAGCATAATTTACTTCAGTCACAAAGTCCTGCCCTGTAAAATGGCTGCTCCATCTGCACGGCATGCAAGGCATGAAGTGACATGCTGCTCTAGGTCTCAGATTTGATGATGGCTCAACAAGTTCCAAATGCACCAACTGATGTAAGCTATCAGGGGCTCACTCAGCTAGATCACGGAATAGGCCGTGACTGAGCCCTGGTTTGTACACCGCCAAAACATGCAGCACCTCAGCCACCGCATGCACGGATGTCATTAAGCTGTCAAATGGAGCGTTGCTGACTGCATCTGACAACCCATAGCTGCAAAGCTGTGATTCGTGTGGCGTGCACATACTCGTCGGCCGCGATACTGCCTGCTCAAAATGCTTTGTGGTGCAGCTAGGTCTTGCATGGCCTGAACGATTTGCAGCCACACGACATGGCAAATGGCTGGATAAATCCAAAACTGGGAGTTGTTTCCTTCCACCGCCAGGTCCATATAGTTTGCTGCTGAGCCTGCTGATGACGCCTTGTGCACCATGGGTGAGATCTGCGAGGAGTGCCTACGTTATGCAAGTGGGGACTCGTGAGTACAGGCTTTGGAGGGTGATACTCACCGATGATTTGCTTCCAGTTTCTCCACGCCTCACCACCTTCAAAGATGGCCACTGTAAGTTGTAAAAGTTCCAAGCTTCAGGTTGCAGCATGAGCAAACAATGAGCAAACAGCGTCAAGCCGTTGCACAAATGCACCCGCTACATGAGTATAGGCTTGCTTTCTAGAAGGTGAGAGCGTACTGTATGTGCAAAACCGCAGTGTGTTAACATCATCAGCATGTCCATGCCATTCTGCCAATGGAGCTGTCCATGTGCCATCCCTTCGGACGGTAGACAATGCAAATGTGAACCTGCCTACACCCGCACGGTTCCCGGCATTCCATGCGTGTAGAGGTTCCCCCATTGATGTAGGCATAGCAGTTGCACGGAGTTGCATTCGATCTGGCTGTGCTTGCTGTAGCTGCTGAATCACCCGCCTTGCACCTGTGACACTTTCATAGAAGCGAGTATACGATATTTTTGCAATTGCACATGATGCTGGTTTATCGACGGTAGTACGCTTGGCCTCCAGAACATTTGCGCACGTGCCCTCTGTAGGTCTTGGTATCTGGACTGTTGCAAAAAGCTTGTGAATGGGAGTGGGTGCACCCGCATCACACGCCAAGACAGGGCGCCAGTGTGGAGATGGCAGGCTATGCACAGGTTCTGCGAAACGAGATTTGTTTGCCCATGGCAGAGTTTTCATCAAGGGCTCCAGCCTACCGCGCGCAAGCCGTGATATGTCGAAAGGTAGTGTGCCATCCCTGCAGCCTTCCATTCTGTGTTCCATTATGTGTTCTTCCCAGCACGAGCGGATCCCCATTCTAACCAATCAAGGGCTTGTTGTAAGCGGCAGAACCAGTATCAATCAGTATCGTACGTTCTTGGCGGTGTGTTTTGCAGACCGGTCGGCGACCCACTGAGGGTGTTCGTGGCTCTGTTCCCGTGGAGGTGTATGAGCATGCACTCGTCTAACGCTTCATCCCGCTTTCTGAGCTGGCGAAAGTGGGTGGGCGATTTCTTTGTTTTCCCTGCAGCACCCCCCCCCCGGAGGTTCCCCGTTGTTCCATACTGAAAAGCCATATGCGCGGTAGATTATTAGCCACACCCTGTCATCCTCTCTCGCTGCGAATATAGTGTTTTGGCGACTCTTTTCTGGGGGTGCGCACTATTTATACATGCGGAGTGTCGCTGGAGCCGGGAGTGGTCAAAAGTGTGCACAACACGTCGTCTTTTACAGATGTGCATCTAGTGTCCAAACTTGTGTCTTATTTGCATATGTCAACTCAACGCGAGGAGCTTGCGAAAGAGATCGCTCACCGGGTGCGGCCGTACGTATCCGCTGTAACTGTACCTCGGCACCACACCAGTGGCTTCTGGTGTCACTGCGCCAGAGCGGACGTGCCTCAAGGAAGCAATTTTCCCCGTTTCTACGGCGAACCTTGCGCATCTTGCATGGCAAGCCGCAAGCCCAAACATAAGAGAGCATGAAAAAAAATGTTTACAAACCATTAGATGCGAGCAGCGCCAGATCCATGCATATAGTCTGCCCTGAGGCAAGCCCAATGCTGCGCCATGCTGGCGATCACAGCATGCTTGATCATGAAGTTGGCGATCACACAACGGTGTGGAAAATGCCTAATACATGTTGGAATGCCATGAATCCCTGATGCCATAATCTTATCGCCTGTCAGTTTTACCCACGCCTCGTTTGCCTGAGAACAAGTGTTTGGGCATCTTAGTTTGAATGACCCTGTCACCCTCACCGGCTCTCGCCATGCGATTTCGCAGCTTCTGTGCTTGATCCGCAAGTTTCACCGCTTTCTGTTTCTGTACAAGATCTTTCACCCCCTCTCCTTTTCCAGGTGGTTTCATCGAAATGGCCCTCCCTGCACACACAAGCCAAGCATATAACGGCAAGTTGCGAAGTCCATCTACAACAAAGATTCAGGTAATCAGTCAATCAAGGTGATTAGCCAGCCCACCCTGGAATCTGTACGGGGTACACGAAACCTGCACACAACTCAGGCCGACCGACACAGCATGAATGTACAACACACCTCGTGACATTGAGCGTGACCGAGACGAGTGTACACGTTTCTTGGCATGTGGCTCATCTGCTGCTTCCATGTCAACATCCACAGGATTACCGTCTCGGTCTGCCCGCCTAGCCAGGGATCTCTCCCGCTTGCGCCCTTGCCGCGCTACACTGGCGCTGCGCATCCGGCTCACCACCTTCTCAGTGCTCATGCCAAGCCGCCCCAGTCCATCCTCCATATCCTGGATGCTTTTCGAGTGCTTGCGGGATCGCGGCATGATCGAATTGCCACCATGCAGTGCCTTGTTCCTGCGGTGTTCTGCCACCATTTCCCCCCGCCGCGTGCGGATTTCTGCTAGCAGCGCCTTCTGCTCATCGTCCAAATCATCCCCATCCATTTGAGCTTCCAACTCTGCCTGCCACTGCTCCTGCACCATGCGCCAACCCTATAAACTCCTGACATGTGGCCGTGCATGCAACATTTACTGGCGTGCACACCCTTACCAAGGTGACTGTGGCCACAACAGGCGTGCTGCATGCAGCTCAACAGGTAAACGAACAACATCCTGCCAATACATCACCCACGCAAACTGTGAATCCACACGATGTTATCCTGCAGGTGGACCTGGGCAGGGCCATGCAGAAGCTCACCTCCAGGACCTCCTCTTCCCGCTCCAGCTCTGCTAGTTTCGCGTCAATGTCAGCGTCGATGAAATCGGCCACATTGTGACCGTCCATGATCTCTGGCATGATGTCATACTTCCATGCATCATCCTCCAGCAGATACCCCTTGCGCAGGTCTGCAGAGTACACGCCGGCGCCTCCATGCCGCTCCTGCTTCTCCTTCTCTGTGACAAGCGGTGCCTTGGGTACTTGAGTGCCGGCGCTCTTGGCGGCACGCTCCGCCAGCACGCTGGCCGGGATGCAGGGCGGCCGAGCAATGTCGTCACGAGGCTTTGGCATCGCGACCTGCAGGCGATTAACAGCCCCAGCTGCCCTTTTGCTCGAAACCTTGATCTGCTCTCGCACTGCTAGCAGACGGTCGCACGCAGCATTGCGAACCTCATGGATGCCGTCCTCCTTGAGTGTGCTCATGAACATCAGCGAGGCCTCGTTTGCGCCGGCGCCGCCGGCCACGGTGACACCACCATGGCTCAACCGTAACGCCTCTGCAGCCATGTCTTTGATAAGCTGTTGTTGCTCTGCAGGCAGGTCTGAAAACGCTCGCGCATCTGTCTTGTTGCACACCACAATGACCGGCTTGTTTGCAAAAAGTGGCTTGATCGAGTGGAACAACGCCGCCTGCTGATCGATGGTGAAACCACACTGCTCTGAGATATCCATGAAGTAGAGCACTGCTGCCCTGAGGTGTGCCATGGCTGTCACCGCCTGCATAGCATCACTCGGTCAGAGCTCACAGTTGCACGATGCCGTTGCAGACCCAGGTCAGCTGAGGCAGCATGCAGTTTGCGGTGTGTAAATCTTGTCAAACTAAATCTGTGTAGTGGATTTGTTGGCTGAGCCTGTTACCAGAGGATCAGATCTATTGGGCACACGCAGGCAGACATGATCTAAGAGCAAACCTGCATTTCAATCGTGTTTCGCTCTTCCAGAGGCCGGTCGAGAACGCCAGGAGTGTCAATAACCTGCCACCGCATGTACTTGTAGTCAACATGGCCAACATATAGGCTCTTTGTTGTGAACGCATAAGGCTGCACCTCCACATCTGCCCGAGAAATGCTGTTCACGAAGGAGGACTTGCCCACATTTGGGTAGCCACACACAAGAAGGGTGCGAGTGTGCGGGTCGATGGATGGCAGACGTGACATGTGCTGCCTCACTTGTTCCAGGTACGCCAGCGATGCAGCCTGCCGCTTCATCAACGTACACATGCGCCCCTGCAGTTGCCTTCACTTGTCAGCATCAACAGTGATAGCCTTGTCTGCATTCCCAAGTGGAACAGCATATGGCTGAACTTAAACACATTTGGCCTGCTGACGCTGCTGTACACAACCAAGCACTGAAGTGGGCCAACATGTCAAACAAATTCTGTCTGAAGTCCATAACACAGGTTTCAAACAATAGAACCCAAGCTAGCGTGTTGTTCGCAAGTGCTAGTGTGCAGCGATCGATGCTGGCTGCTGATGTACACAGCGGCTCGCAGGCGCACCAGTGCGGCCCGCTTCAGCTGCTTGCAGCGGTACAAAGAATCGCCATACTTCAGCAGCCTCACATAATCTACACCTCACATTTACAGTGAAACTGTGACATTCAACCTGTCGTGTTAGATTCATGCACGATTTCAATTCGGTGCCTTGAAAGGGCAGTATTGAGGCGAACGGTACCTGAAGCAAGCTTGTCGATCAGATTGCGTGCAACGCTAAGCTGCCCCAGAGCCAGCTTGTAATGATCTTTATCATACAGCACGTTAAGCAAGTCCGCGTAGAACGGGTGTATGTCATCAACCTTGGGGAAGCCCGAGACGATAGCAAGAAGCTTGTCGTGCCACTGCGATGCAGTGTACTTCACTTTGCGCATGTAGAAGGATCGTATGCGTTGGATTGCATAGCCTTTGTGGATCACCGTGGGCGTCTGTCGCTGGGTCTTGGAGAGAATGATGTCGACGAAGTCCGCCGCAGTAGGCACGACGGGAATCGACTTGAAATTATAGGTCGGCATAGTGTATAATAATCTTACTAGATGATCTGAACACTGCCGTTTCCACGCATCAGCAGTGAATCTGCTCAGAAACAGGTATGCTCGCAGGAGCAAGCATCGTCTGCAGGTCACAGCGAATTGCACTCAATCGCAGCATGCAATAGATGACATGCCATTGTGTGGATGTGCCGCAGGTTTTCCATGCGGACGCCCCACACGGCACCGTCGTCGCTGCAGACACCTTTGTGACAGGGCACGCCGCCATGGTCTGGCCCGATATCTCGGCATGCATACAACGTTAACCGTTTCAATTTGGACCTCTGCAGAGCTCTGCGCGTAACTGCTAAGGTCGGGTTCTTTGCTCAAGTATGCCCAGTAGGCCTGCTGGGTTGCGATTGCACTCCGCTGCCGTTTCTGGGCGCTGCTCGTCTCGCAGTCATGGCCAGCATGTTGGTGCCAAGCAGGCACACACTAGCGCAGCATGACGGTTTCCAAAATGCTCGTGTTCCAAAACCTTCAAGGCATGTCAAAGTTCAAGCCAAGATGCGCCAGTTCAAGGCAAGCCGCTCCAGCCCACATTGGATCAAATGACACAAACATGCTGCTGTGACACGCCCTTGAGAACTCTTTTCTTTCGTCATACATGCAAAATTTGAAACGTGTGTTGGATTGTGGTGTGTCTAGATTTCAAATGGCAATCCGTGTGCAGGTGTATGTGCCTCCCCATCCCTTGATCAAACATTGGCTGGCAGTTGCGCGGAATGCTCAGACGCCACCAGCAATTTTCAAATCTGCGATCACAGAGCTTTCAAAAATCCTTCTGTATGAGTGTGTTCGAGATATGTTGCCCACATCTGAGGCGCAAGTGGAGACTCCCATGGGAGTGTTGGCTGATGTAGAGTACGTGGACCCCGCACAGCCAGTAGCGATAGTACCAGTGCTGCGCGCGGGACTAGCCATGGCCGAGAGTGCTCAGACTATCGTACCAGCTTCCGTCACTTATCACGTGGGGTATGTACGTGATGAAAAAACACTGGAGGCCAGTGCGTACCTGAACAAGCTCCCAAACACCTTTGACATGGACTCGAAGGTCGTTGTCATGGACATCATGCTCGCAACAGGTATGCCAGGGCCTTGACTGAATGTATCTTGCCATGATGTCACATACATGTCCTTGCCTTGGTTGTGCAATCAAATGATGCGTCGCGGCCAGCTTTCATGGCATACCACAATGAAGCTTCATGAGCGGATGTGTTCTCCCGGTTGTGAGGTCTTCCCACCGAGGACCCAGGTCCATAGGCATGGTCACCGTTACACCATGATGCCTGTTTTGCCACCTTTTCCTCTCCCCTTAACCCGAGCCATAGTATTTATATTCCTCCGAGCACTAATGCAGGAGGTACGATATGTCAAGTAGTTGACGATATAGTCAGCCGCGGAGCTGTGCCTGAGAATGTCAGGGTTCTCTCAATCGTCGCAGCATCAAAGGCGCTGACGTTGATGTCAGAGAAGTACGAAGGCATGTGTGTCTACACGTCAATGATCGACCCAGAGGTCGATGAGAATGGCTTCATTATTCCCGGTCTTGGTGATGCAGGGGATCGATGTTTTGGCACATTGCAGTAAATGCTTCGGTTGGTTACATTTTTCTGCCGTTGTGCCAAAAAATGTTCCGATGACTCATTTCACAAACCAACACCGGTACATTGAGAACCTTGAATTGTTCTACCGTCGCGCTTCGCTCAAAGCAAGGTGAATATGGCCACATAAGACAGTCAATCACTTGATTCCAATCGCACTGTCCCTGCTTTCCACTTGCTTTACGATCCTATGATGGTTCATTTAGCAATGACACCTGTGCCTGCGGTGATGTGCTATAGCCCTCCGAATGATGGTTCACCACCAGCTCGGATCTTCGCCATGCGCTCCTTAAACTCCGTTTCACGTGCGTTTTGCCTGCACTTCCGGCACAGAGATGATATACCACATTTGCAGTCGATGCATAAAAATGCATGTCATCATGCTGTCACCATGGAAATACGTACTCTCCAAGCTTTTCATTGCTTTTGGTAAGAGATGGACCGCTGCTACCTCCGCTGGACTTGTTCTTGGGCCTTGATGTCTTGGGGCCATTGGCAGCATCAGCAGATTTGGCACAAAAAGGAGCCAAGGCAACTAAAGCCAAGGATGTCCTACGCACAAAACTTCCAGTATTGGCGTGCATTCATGCGATTCGAAAATGCGATCTCATCTGTGAGCGGTGGTCGTGAATTTGCGCATGCCGCTGGACGTGGGCCTGAATCACTGATTGCAGGCTGAAGCACAGATCAGACCGTGCGCAAGAGCAAGCGATGAATGCGGAAATGTTGCAGTGGGCTTGTATGATCTCTAGACAGAAAGGTCGCGGATATATCCAGTATTTCGCGATGCTGTGATAGGCTCACTGCATGCGGTCCAAATGCAACTGCCAACTCACCTCCTCGTGACAGGGGCCTCTATCTTACAAGCTGCTACCTGCATCGTGTCCTCGTGACAGATTAGAAGTATGGTAAGGCAGGAAGTTGAGCAATCTTCGAGCAGCGACCCACCCGTCAGTGCGAGCACTTGATCATGGCGCGTACCATGGTCAAGCAGCGTCTCGGCCTGCTTACGCAACCGCTGAAGCACCCTATCCTTTTACCTGGGCTCCCTATCATGCTGAGCTGTCTTAATAAAATTCAGCCCCGGATGCTGTGAAAGTATCGTGCTACGGATTCGTTGAACAGTCAGCAGCCAGGCGTCGGCAGTGATGGCGTGACCTCTGTGACGAGTCTCACCTGTGAAGCCGCATAAGTATTGTTTATTTCAATACCGGTAGCGATTCATTGACGTGCCTGTCTGGATGCCATACCATGGCCGAACAAAAGATTCGTTCGACCTCCTTCTAGCCACCCACGTCAGCACGTTTGGATTTCGCGTCAGCGATTGTGGGTCGCTAAACACACATTTCACTGAGTACAAACGGGAAAACCACAGACATTTTTGCAATCTGGGATCCATCTTGTATGGCTATAGCTCACGTGGGATCCTCAGGTTTACTGCTGCGTGAGCGACCTCATGAGTGCGCGGTGCGGTTCCAGCAACCACGGTCCATCCATTGATGGGTCTTCAGTTGTAACATGCGGATGGCCATGAGTTCCATGTGCCAGTAGGGGTAATTTGCGTCTTTGCACACACATGGCTGGTGGTACCGGACTGTGAGGTCACTCCATAAGGGCTAAAGATGGCCGCACAATAAGCCTCTAAACTAGACCACGCGGACACACTTGTCGATGCGGATAAATATTGATGAAGGTGTTCTCAGTTCGCTAGTGTCATGCAGACAGCAAAAGCCTTGGCACTTGGCTGGACTGTGCAAGGCAGTTTGTCTGCACTCGCTAATGTCTAATTTCTTCAGTAGATTGCGACGTACGCCTTTTTTATCCGCTTAAATATTCTTGATTGGCGCAAACTAAAATGCTTCCGATGTCTGGAGCATTGCCATGCAGCACAAGCCTCCGCAGCTACAGATGTACTCAAAAGGTGCACATGGATGGGTAACGAGCTGACTTTCAAGTGTTGTTGAACATATCAATTGTAGGTACAACCATCACCAAGTAGTCTTATCGGTATAGCATGCTCAACACATGCCCTGCACGGCTTCACCTGGAAAGGAATGTCGATGAATGCTGGTGAGTGACAAAGTGTATTTGACACATTCACGTTCCATGGATGACAAAATGTCAGTATACCTAATGCCGGTCGGGCATGTCTATTGCAAGAGACTCTGGCGCATGATATGGTGCCAGCTTCTCCATTTGCTGAAGGAATGCCTCACCGCCATCAATTATGCTAGTGCTGCCAAGTACGACCTCCACGCCATGCTGCTGGCTCAGTTCATGTGCACTTTGCACTTCCGACCATGTGCATCCACCAACAATGAACACGACCTGCACACACAATGCATCCAGCCTCACCTATCATGGCACTTCGGATCCAGACGCTTTTAATTCTCTAGTCCATCATGCACACAAATACTGGAGGCACATACCACTTTGCGGCTCCGCAGAATCACATCGTCTGCATTGACCCCAGGCGCAGCGGCACTGCCAGACGATGCAGCTCGACGGTGCCATGTTGGCTGAGGGCGATTGGACGTTCTCACACTCTTGGCACCAAGGGACGCTGCTGCTGTTGCAGGCGGCACATCAAATTCCGAATTGCCCTGAATGACGTCAAACTCCTTTCCAGGGCCAGTGGGCAGCTTGCTGTTGACAAAGCTGTTGAAAGTCTCTACCAGCATGGGCTGAAAGCGACCGTTCTCCAATGCACGAGCATCTGCACTGCGCTCCACACGAAGGGCACGATTGGCTTTCCGCCGTGTAAACGAAAATGGTGTTCGACGCTTCTGCTTCTGTAGCTCCACACCAAGGTACTGCAAGTTACAGATTGAGTGCATTCCACCTGCGGTCAGCTTTGCGATGCTGGACCAGCTTTCTTGATGCTTTGAATCAAGCTTCCCAGGGTGTGTGGCAAAATAGCAAAGCAGCAAGCGCATGACGTCTTCTCGGGTTGGGGTGCCTTCCGCCCTGCATTAACCGTGATGCTTTTACATCTGACTAGACAGTCTGCAGTTTGGGGCCAGGCAGGGTGTTTCTAATGATGAACATAAAGCACAATCACAGCATGTCGGTTGCTAACAGCAAATGCACCTTCCATTGTTCCACCCCTGCAAATGTGTGATAATGTCTGGCCCTTTCTTCTCTCCAAAAACAAGCTCCTGTTCTAGACGTCCCAGCGGAATCAAGTCCCGCTTGTTGATGCTGGAGAAAATGCTGTCCGTGAGTTGTACATGCATTGACAAGTGTGATTTCTTTGCCAGGTACTCAGGCAAGCTTGCGGCTGCATTACTTAGGCTCGCCTTGTCAGAACCTGAACCTCACACCACATCTCTGGCCTCTGCTCCACAGTTACGCTTCAATTCATGTGGTGAAATTCACCAGCTGGATAGAAGCACACCTGTTCGCTCCACACGAGCTAATCGGCTGTTTGTAAACTCCTTCAATCTTGAACTTGCCACCTGGACCACCTCAGCGATATGTGCATGCCGCAATTCCGCCCACATCGGATCAGTGCTATCCACAACATGTTCCGAGCTCTGCTGTTCGCCTTGAGCGTTCTGCCACGTGTATTTGAAGACGCCGTTGGCCAGTGGCACAAGGTCATGAGTAATGGCTGCGTAGTGAAATGGATGAATCACTGGTGCAACAGGATCATGGCCGCGGTCAAGAATTATGAGGTCACATGCACCACCGCTGAAAAGGTTAGCGTCGGATAGAGCCCACTTCGATAGCTTGTCTTGAACCATGACTCCCAGATCTCTGCGCAATTGCCAACAATGATCTCCTCTTGACCGCAGCAGGGGGTGCCTTGGTGCGATTTCATGACAATTTCTCAACAGCAGGCCCATATTCAGCAGAAACTGGACAGGAAGGCAAGGAACCTGGGGAGCAAACTAAACGTTGTTGGCGTACTTGCAAACGCTGCGACGGGCTTCAAAGTTGGGCAAGTCAGGAAGCTCAGTAGGGACACGGACTGTGATGGAAGCTGGCTTGCTCTTCAAGGCAGCAAACACCGTTGCAAGCCGCTGAGCAGTTTTACCAAGCTCCATCTGCCTGATGTCGCGCTTAAGATCCCGTCCAAATAGGTTGCATAGTGCATCATTTGATCCAGTCACAAACGTTCTCCCATCCACATTCTCGAATTCTGTATGGATCTGCATGTGACACTTGCTTGATATATGAATGTATACTGGCAGGTGGACGGGATAAAACTCAAGATTTAGTGCATGCGGATTGCTCATCGTGTTACTTTGCAGCTTACCTCCTTCAAAGCAATCAATCGCCTCACCAGAGGATGGCATAACTTGAGTCGTTCCAGAACTTTTTCTGAGGCCTTGCTGGTAAAAAATAATCGGACGTTGGCGTACAACGGCTTCGGGCCTTGAAAGTCTTCTATGACACGCTCCATGGAAGCAATCAGTGGGCTGATGATGTACACCACATTCTTGGCTTCTTTACGGTTTTTCTCCAACGGATCGACGACTGAAACGTTGTACTCGAGAAGGTCAGACATCTTAAGATAGGAAGACAATACTTTTAAAGCATTCTTATCAACTACAGTCACATACCATTCTTCCCTAGGAAGCGTTTCAAAGACATGTGCCTGCACAATACAATTAAGTCAAACCTTGTGAGTCGCATATAACATTAGACTGCGCATTCTGTGTGGGTGGATTGGGCTGTGAGTAAGACCGCACTGACATGCGACGGGCGCAGCGAGGCCGACGCGCCATTTTGGTGCGATCGTGCTACCGAAGGAGCAGTAACACACCTGTAGTCTACGTTGTGCCAAAGCACAGAGATCAAACGGGGATGCCATGCGGACAGCAACGACGACCTTTTGTGTTCGTACAATGTCAATGACAACACGGTTTGCACAGTGATCTCGTTCAGCGGCTGTGTTACAGTAGAACTGCTCAACAGTAATTTAAGAACATGCGTTAATGGCTGTGCGGAAGATGCGGTGCATCAGCCCCCTCTTGCAACAACGGAGCTGTGGCCTAATCGGATGTAGCGGTCGTTCTACGCCGTGATCAAGTAGTGGTAGTATTCCGTTGCAGTCAGATGTTCTTCATGTGCTACCCTGCTTCGCTACAGGTGTTCAGATCCATGCATTGGTCGTGACTTGTACGACTTGTAGAGCATGCTTCCATGCTTCAGTGGAGCGCTCTGCCATGGCGCGCAATAAAGCGACAGTCACGGAGCAGAAAATATTACTTTGCTGCTTTTTATTTAAGTGGATGTAATACTCCGGCTCGCTGCACAAACGCCAGCATCCTCGAGTCCTGCCCTGGTTTTAGTTTTCATCGCACGAGCATTGCTCAAAGACTGATTTACAGATTTCACTGCAAAATCAGCGTCACAAAACGCCTTAGGCAGTAATATTGTGTTTCTGATGTTTTGGTGTTGAAGTTTGTGTACAATGTTTCGTCCACGCACGAACCGATATATTCGCTTAGATAATGAAGCAGATGATGCAGGGGAACTCCTCCTCGACGGGCAGTTTGAAATGCCGCAAAGGCCGTTTCCTAAGAAGGAAATCCTCCTTGGTTTTGCCTTGTTGCTGTTGGGAATCGCGCTCATGACCCTTGGCATCTTGATCCATGTGGAACGATGGGACAACAAGGTGCCAGGTGTGCACTGCGTTTCCACTCGACATCCTGAATGCAACAGGATCACAAATATGTGTCTTGTAGATTTTTCCATGTACGTTTCAATTATTCATGCAGGATCCACCACGGCTTACATCTGCTTGGGGCTTTTGGTGTTCCTTCCGGGTGCTTACGCAAGCACGATAGCAACGGGGTCTTGGCTGGGCATCCAAGGATTCTCGTATGACATGATGCCCCATACAGCAAGGAGTTTTTGAGTGAATGTTTCTGAGAAAGCTCACCGTGCTTTGAGGGCTTGCTTCCCGACAAGTTGATTTTCTGTTGTTGGAAACATGCCATATACAGGTGGATGCATGAGGTCAACATATTTGCGCAGTTTTTCCTGGTGTTCGCAAGTAGATGCAGCGGTGCTATGAGGAGTGAGGTGTGTTGATGCAAGCATCGTGTGTGATGATGTCAAGTAAGATCCTGCGTCAGCATAGGCAAGCGCTTAAGCAGCCCAGGCTTTCAGTGACGCCGTCCACATAAGGGCTGCATGAAGCGTCGCAAAACTGTGAATACACGACCGCAGGGAATACATATTGTCGGCTTGGGGTCTGAGAAGAAGGAAAAGGCACAGGCAGTGGGCGCTTGTTGTCTGTGAGGAGCATGTCAGTCCATGTGTGTCACGCTCAAGTGCGTCGATATGCAGAAACAGATGGCATTCCCTAATCATTCTACAGGCTACATCGATTTAGATGCGTGTAACATCTTGCAGTGAAACATGCAGCTGCATCTGTTCATTTGCAGTGCATAACTTATCATTGGGCAAATCAGTTAGACCTCCAGGCGGAAAATAGTAACTACACACACCTACTCCTGACTGTGCAGCAAAGCTCGAAGTCTTGATGTGGTTATTTTGGCTGCGATATATGTGTTGGATGTTGGCACCATACGATGATGTGGCGGCGATAATTTTGCCACTTTCCTGGGAGCAAAGGAACATGATTTGCGTGTGTAAGTTCCCCAGTGCAGACCACATGGTTCCTTTTGGGACAGTCGACTTTGTCCAACAGAGCACTAGTGATGCAGCGATCAACAAATACCTATCCAATGGACAGGTATCACATCCAGAGTTGGGGTTTGGCGCAACGTAGTGGTTTAACTTTAATCAAGCACGTGCTGAGCAGTCTGTCCATGTATGTAACGGACCTCACAAACATGATGTGTATATCACAGTAGTGGACACACCTATTTCTCGCTCCGCTCCTACACGTAGGGAAACTGTTGCCCATGCCCGTGTGGGGTGGGTGCAATAACCCAATTTTCATCTTGGGTTTATATATACCTGCGAGGCCGCGTGTGCTGGTGCCTGCATGCAGCTGCACCGATGTCACCACAGCATGCATGCATATTCCCAATGCGCCGGCAGGCCGAACCCAGGCCCTTGCATGACACTCCTTGAATCCTTTCATAGCGCAAAACATATAAGCATAAGCTAGGTGATGTATAACACATCTGTGTCAACTGGAGCTACCCAGGGAGCATTGACTCGACTATGCCACCATCTGCATGATTTTTTGCTGAACGAGTAAGCAATGACTGTCAAGCCTGCCAAATCAAGCAACTTTTCCGTATTTGTCGGAAATCTTCATCCAAACGTGACAGTGCAGCTGTTGAATTCCTGTTTTTCTGAGGTGCGACGTACCGAGCCACGTCTCCCGGATCTAAACGCGGGTGGCTGCGGAAACGGGTATATGATTCCTACATGCTTTATCTTACTTTGCTTGTTCATATGGGCAACAGTGGGTAGGCGGAGGTCCACGTCTTCTTTAAGCACGACAGCATGCCTTGGGCGCCAAACTCCGGCGGGCTACCTCCTCCTTGTCGCAGCAGAATTCGATGCAAAACCTGTTAACATTGATGCTTCGCTTCCCCCTTTGGTTGTTTCATTGCATGGCCACGTCGAACTGTGCTGCAAGTGTTGCAGTTTAGCGTCGTCAAGTCTGCCAGGGTCTGCCGACGACACGAAGATGCGTCTCATCTGGGATATGGTTATGTGAATTTTTTCAGCCAAGAAGACAAAGGTGTGTTCAGTGCCACGGAGGCTTACGCTGGGCTGTGCTTTTTGTCGAGATTTGCCAGCATTCCGATCGTACGTTGTTGCAGACATAGCAAAGGAGGCAATGGATGGCTATACCATGTTTGAGAGGCCTATCCGCGTGGAGGACGTAACGGATAATGCGAAGGCATCTAGTGCGGAAGTAAAGCAGGCGAACGTGTTCATCACGGTGGGGGTTCTCGCCTTGACTAACATCGATACCGGTTCAAGAAACTGTTTCTTTACACATGAACGTCGGTATTTATGGGTTTTAACTTGTGCTAAGCATGCAGAATTTGCCAAGCACTGTCACCCAGGATAACCTCGAACGCGTGTTGGCCCAGTTCGGCACGATCGTATCTGTCAAAATGCCGACCCCACATAAACAGACGCCCAGCCGAATGGCGTACGTACAATTTGCTAGCCAGGATGCTGCTGCTGCGGTAATCCAGTTGTCGAAGGAAAAGAGCCTGAAAATGCATGGTGCCACAGTCATTGTTGCCCCGTACTTGTCGTTTCAGCAGCGTGCCAGGTGTCAGAATGAGAACTTCACGAACTTGTACGTTAAAAATCTGCCCTCCAACATCCTGACAAACGAGGATTTGACCAGCATGTTCAATTCATATGGAAACATTACGTCTGCTCAGCTGGTGAAGGTAGGTGGACATCAGCTGCCAGGTCAACTAACACTGCAGGGTTCAAACATCACAGATGTTCGAGACGAAGTGCAGGATCCAATGTTCAACAGATTTTATGGATTTGTGAACTTTGCTACATCAGAGGCAGCAGTGGAGGCTCGCAACAGTCTGAATGGTGTCAGCCTTGGTGGCGGGAAACAGGCTCGACTGTATGTGGCACGGTTTCAGAGTAAATCAGAAAGAAACTCAAACTGGAGCAAGTCAGGCACTGGATCCATCTACAGCTCTGGCTCATCCACTGGTGGATCTAGGGATGGGCGGAATGTGTACATTAAACATCTGGCACCTGAGGTCGATGAAGCTGTATTGTACCAGGTTTTCCAGGCATGAGTCCGTCTTCTGGTGCCAGACCGGAAATTGAATCTGGTTGTGAATGCTTGGCCCAGGAACTGTACACTGCAGGCGTTTGGACCCATCGAAAGCACACGGGTTATGCGGGACAATATGACAAAGGATTCCCGAGGCTTCGGCTTTGTCTGCTTCATGCACAGCGATTCTGCAATCCTTGCTGCTCAGAACATGAATGGATGGCCTCTCTTCAATCAGCAACTGTTTGTTACACTGTCCAAGCCAACAACCGGCTACACTCCAATGCGGTCTTTGAACGGAATGATGCCATGGGGCTCCATTCCTCCTGATTCAAGCAATGTACACTCAGCTGAAGCCCCCATGCCTGCTAACCGTGCATTCTTTCAAGTGAATCCTGTCAGGAAGTCCCTGAGCCTAATGGGGACAATGTGAGGGGAAATCTTAAGGACATGACATGTACTGGAATCTGGGGGTCATGTCAGGGCGTTGGAGGGAACCGTTTATCTAGTGGCATGGTGTTGCCGAATACTCCAGGTATGGGTGTTCATATGGGCCTTACATGGCACCATGTCTGTCATTGAACCGTCGAATACTTTTGGTTAAGAATCTGCATAGTAAGCGAGAAGACAGTTTTTGAGACACCCCAGCAACTGCGCATGTATGTACCCTCTGTGCTGGTCACAAACTTGTGCATGGGAGCTGACGGCTCGAGGTGGTCGGAATCCGGGTGACCGCCTCACGGGCCAGTGTTCAAGTGTCATCTCATTAGTGAAAGTGTAAATTAACACTTTTCATAAGCATCACGACTGGCTTCATCAGGTTTGGGATAAACGTAGACGTGTATATCGGCGTAATCATGGAGCGTGTCGAGCATTCGTGCCGTGTCAGCATGCATGGCACCTTCGCCACTATCCAAATCGGAACGGGGAAGTCCCGACTTGGTGCCAATCAGATTTCCTGTAAACCAATTCAATAAACGTGCGTCCACATTTACATGATTATACTACCCTGTTGCCGTTTGTCGTTTTGACAGAGGACCCTGCAGGTTTGACGGAGATTGAGAGACTACTGTAGACCTCGTAGGTGAGCCTTGCTTGCCGGGGGTCTATGAAGATGATTCTTGCCCCGGAATTTTATACTTTACGTGCCATCCTGCGCTTACATACTTACTGATCAACGTATGCCAGTGTCGCAGGCCCTTTGAACATGAGACTTGTCAGCGCTTCCCACGCATTACCGAGGGTGCGCTAGCCCTTCAAGAACTCTTCGTATGTTGTTTTGAATTTTGTGTCCTCAGACACGCGAGTGGAGGGTGCCTTTGCGCGTTACGAGGCGTTTCGACACTGGTGAAGTCTGCCTGTCCAGGGTGCACTTGCGAACATGATCTACGAAAGTCTCGGGCGTACACAACCACACATATGTTTCTGCTTAGGACATCCACTGGCCGGGATTTATCTTTCGTATTGCCTACTGTGTTCGCCACCTGCTTTGTTTGTACTCCGTAACCGCGACCCAGCAAGGCGGCAAGCACTGTGGAGCCGATAGTCCAGCTCGTCGTTAAGCTGCATGTATCATTGTGTGTTGCATTAACCGTTGTCAACGTTCCGGCCTGCGCGGTATATATGCATATACTGCTTATATCGCGGCGTCTTACAGCGCTGTCGATTGATACGAACACACGCAACGGACCCGATCAGCGGAAACGCATACATATGTATGACATATATTGGTGCAGGCTGCACGAGTACCGGTGCCACATCCTTCCCGTCGCGACCTCGTTCAACGGCGCTTAATCGCATGCAGCGTGCAAGCCGCGGCAGCTGCACGGATCAACGTGCAGGGAAAGCATCTAGAGGTAGGTTTACAAAAAGCTTACATGGTCAATACCTGTCTAACTTGCCTCATGACACAAAACATGCAATTTTTTACGTGCAGGTGACTGGTGCAATTAACGAATATGTCCAGAAGAAGGTGGCACACGCAATAGATCCTTACAAAACAGTTGTGCAAGATGTTGATGTCCGACTATCGGTGCGAGGTGGAGACGCATCTCGTGGTGAACGGTGTGCACCCCTGCTGCGAGAAATAGTCTGTTTCGCATTTGATGAAAATACCATGTCTCTGTCTTGCACGAGGCTGCATTGCAATCCATGGACCCTGGGACAAGCGTCTTGCAAATTTCAGGCAACAGAAGATTGAAGTAACTATTCGTACATCGAGGCACGGAGTGATCCGGGCGGAAGAAACTCGGGATGATATGTATGCTTCGATTGATGTTGCCAGCGACAAAATTCACCGATCATTGCGTAAGCTGAAGGAGAAGGCCATGAAGAAGGGACAGTGGCCAGGTGGCCGGGGTCATGCGAAGGGTGCACCAGCAGTTGCAGATGTGTTGCCCGTTGATGATTTGGACATTGTGCCCAGTGATGATGAAGTCGAGGCCGCCACTGCTAATCTGGACATGCCGCCTTCTGTCAAGCGCTCTAAGGTTTTTTATTTGGACAGTATGAGCCTACAGGTGCGTATCCGAACATGAGCCTTGAACTATTTCCATCCCCTTATGGACCTGCAAAAAAGATGCCCAGTCTGACAGCCCAAGAGTGCGAATCCTGAGCAAACATAAAAAACATTTCTGTGTCAGCTTTTCTAGGGTTTTATAAAAGGATATAGCATGTCACTGCGTTTGGTTTCTATCCAGGTTTCCAGGTAATTGTGACTGTTTCAGCTTCTCTCCCTACTTGCAGGATGCAATCGATCAGCTTGAACAGGTAGACCATGATTTTTACATATATCTGGACTCGGATTCTGGCCATGTGCAAGTCGTGTACAAGCGTAATAGCGATGGCCATGGCGTGATCATCACCATTCCAGATGAAACATCTGTGTAGGCAGCCAGAATGCATGTAAGCCAATGTAACCTTACCCTGACAGCTGCTCCTGCTATGCTGGATGCCTGCTGTCATACACAACAGTGTAGGTATGAAAAATACATACATTTTGCTGCGCTGTGCTGTCGTCAACTACTCGTCTTTACCTCTATCAGTCGGTCGTGCACTGAGGCACGACCGGCTGCGACTCTAAGCCACC
>JAUMHO010000010.1:1043925-1191468 GCA_032360965.1 Ulva armoricana
GCTGCGCTGCCTACCACCTTGGCCGCCTTTGCAACAACACTGCCCCCTGCGGGATGGATGAAGCTCACATCCAAGACGAGTACGCCTTCTGCTGCGTCTATCAGCAACGCGTCGCCCTTGCTGTCATTCATGATCGCCCCGTTCAGCTTACGGATCTCAGGCAAGTGTGTATTTATGTATGATTACATCGCCGTATCCATAAGGACATTGACACCTCCGGAAACCGGGACCGTGTGTGATTGCGAATGCATCTGCAAACACCCTCACACATCTCAATTGCTGAGATTTGGGTGCAATGTTTTTGGTTTGCCTAAGGAAATTGGCTCATGTTGTGTCTCAGTAATATGCACCTCAGACTGCAAATGACCGACTGGATCCGAAACTTAAAACAAAACGTCATGCTGTACCAACATCACATCTGTGTTGCAACCGGTTGCTGGTGCATGAGGCCAAGCACTTTTAGGACAAACGCTGTGTCCATGGCATCTTCCTTCAGCATGTCAAATCGGCCCGTCTGAGAGAAATGACCAGCGCCCATATCACACTTGAAAAGCAGCATGTTCTCGTCTGTTTTATGCAGCCGTAGCTTTGCAACCTGCAAAACCACACAATCAGGTAAGTTGGCCAGCTCACCAGCAGGAGCGCAGTCAGATACAGAGTGCTGTGAGACGTTCACGGTTTGCCGTATGAGCACACGGAGGTGAGCAGCCATGAATCGCTATATGTCTTGATTGAAGACTGAGGTCCAGCACACAGCTAGGTACACACACACGCCACGGGTCAAACCTGGCCCTAGGCGAGCCTCGCACGGCTGTGTGGAAAGAGCACAGAGGCGCAGGAGCCACACGCCAGTGCCTGCCCACACACTATAAAGTGCACAGTGCATGTATAGCTGTATGTATCTGGGCATTGAGCTGAGGATGCGATGTGGAAATCATGTGTGCAGATGTGGGTCCAAGCAGTCGCTGGCATGTGACATGGCATGTGACATTAAACTCCTATGTATATACATCGAAGAGGGGCACGGTCACAGGTGCATCACGCCACAGCGTACAGGTCTCGAATCAGACCACCCTATCATACAACCTCTGTATACGTCCCTCCTGGACACTCCGCCGGTTCGAAACTAGTCCCTGCAATCTGTGCAACGTCCCTGCAATCTGTGCAACTCCTATGTATATACATCGAAGAGGGGCACGGTCACTCCTATGTATATGTATGTATGATTCTATCGCCGTATCCATAAGGACATGTCCTATCGGGGACATAAGGCTGTCATCACGCTCAAACATGTCAAGTACCTGCCACCAGATCTACGGACATAGAGAGACGCACCCATTTGGAGGGCTCCCAGTACCCCACTCGCGGGTCATGTAGCCCAGATGTCACGTACATGTGGGGGTACATCTGCACGCCACAGCTGCGTTCAAACAGTTCACATCACGACTTACACAGCCGTCTGCTGCGCGAAAAGCCGCAAAGTCAGCTTCCCACACACGGCTGGCGTAGGCCGTGGTGAGCCTGCCGTTGCAAGCGCACACCTGCCGTCGGACGTTGTCCACCGGTGAGTAAGACTTCATGCACTCGTAGTACTGCTTCTCATGCGGGTTACCCCACTCTTCATACTCGATCGTGGTCAAAGGAATCGAGTCATCAAGCATCGTTGTGAGGCAGTCAACGAAGGGCACGCCTGCGACAACCGCCTGCACCACGCCAACAGTGACGGAACAGCCCCCAACCCGACAATCAGTCCCTGGCAGACTGCCACACTCACATGCACGATGTGTGCATTGATCAGTTGCGTTTGGCACGTTGCTACTCGAGAAGCAGGGGCAAGAGCCAGCAGCCCAGCACGGACGACAAAGCTCCAGCGAATATCTTGAGTGTGCGAGGCCGTGTTTAGATGCGAAGGTGTCTAATCTGGTCCAGCAGGAGTGAACAGCATGCGCACATGGAACAGGTCTGGGCGCATGTTGGCGACCGCGCCGACGGTCATGCCGCCCGCAGACCGGCCCTCTAGCACCAGCCGGTCTGGCTGCGTCCACTTGTCTGAGATGAGGTGCTCTGCAGCCGAAATGACATCCTTGAACGTGGTTGGTTTGTCCAAGAACTTGCCCGTTTCATACCAGCGGCGACCCATCTCCCCGCCGCCACGGACGTGTGCAATGGCAAACACGATGCCACGGTCTAGCAGGGAAAGGCGCTCCCTGCTGAATCGGGGAGAATTAATGACGCCGTAAGCACCATATGCATCCAGGTGCAGCGGTGCGCTGCTCTGAGGCTCCACCACGTGCTTATTGTATACCAGACTGATGGGCACCTGCAGCGTTACCCCCGTGAGCGCAACAGCCATGCTGACCATGGCCAAGCTGAATCACATGCTGTTTCCATCTCGTTGTTCAACAGCACAAGTACTGGCGCGCCATGCATCAGCACTTGCACAGCACGAGATCCGACCAGATCAAGATCTGGTCCAGGCAGAGCTGCAGAGTTAGGGCCTGCTCTTGGGGCCGCACCTTCACTCCATCATGGGATGTCGCCCACAGGCGGAGGGTGACATAGGCGGCCGAGTCAAAGCCACCGAGGACAGGAGCAACATGCTTTGTCACCCGGGCACCTGTGGCCATATTATGAGCAAACCACGTGCTGGGTTTTGCCAGGGATGAGTAGAACAAGTTAAGGACGTCCGAGTCGAAATCCGGCTGCGCTGAAAATGCCAGCACGTATGTGGGGTCATCAAACGCCAGCTTCTCGCCATCTGCAAGCTCCAACTGCATGCACCGCGCATCATTAGGTACGACATCATTCACACCTCCACACCTAAACCAGCGAATGAACGCACCTAGCACACCTGACCCCTAGGCATGACTCTCGGTGTTGCTCTCATGGAAGACACAGTCTCATCACGGGCTGTGCATGCATGGCCGTGCGCTGCACAGCATGCACAAGTGGAACACAGGAATCTGCCATCTCTCTGGCCATCAAACATGGGTTTCACACGGTGCAGCATCTACTGTTGCGCTAGACAGGCACATGGCAGACTGCAAGGAACTGCGGTGCGAGCACGTGACGCACGGAGTCCGCCTCGGCCGGGTCGGGCAGGTGGAACACGTGGCACTCTGAGAGTCCATTAACACGCTCGAGCAGCGCGATATGGGCGGCCGACACGGAGATGTCTTCTAGCTGTGTGTCTGCCCGGTGCGGCCGCAGCTCTCGCTGCTGTTGCAGGTCGCTGAGAGGTGCGATCAGGAGCTTTGAGTTTGGGGTGTCCGTGGTGCGCATCGTCATGAAGACATGGCTGTGCCAGTGCTCGATGCTGTAGTCCACGTCCGCAGTCCGTGGAAGAGCCACCTGCAGCTGAGGCACCAAGTTGGACGGCTGGCAGCGCTGTCAGGCCCGTAGAGCAACACTGCCGTGGTCATGTCCAGTCTTATGCATGCACCTTATGCAATCACAACACAACGAGCAAATCCGTGAGGATCGCGCCAAGCTCAAAGTGACAATCAGACCAGATCAGGCAGACCAGGCACTTGCCACTGTTTATGATGGTGCTGGTGCCACAGTGGCGGATATGCACCGGTTGCACACAGACCTGCCTTGGCCTAGGCATGAGACTGGGGCTGTGCCATACATACAGAGACACAGTGGATGGAGTGCCCGTGGGACATCACCTGAAAGTCGCCTTGAGGGGTGTCGCTGAGTAGAAACCAGATTTCGTTCTGCATGGACGCAGCAGAGTGGATTAGAATGAGCTTCTTGTCCGCAGACTTGGAAATGGTAACATAGTACTTCTCGTCGCTCTCGTGGAAGATACATTCAGGCTCCGCTCCTTCTGCCAGCGAATGTCGGTACACCTGCATGTGTCCCACCAAATTGCCTCGGCTCTCCTCAGATGGACCGCTGGCCCCACAAGGCAACGCCCCTGCACGATATGACAGCAACGTGCACCGGTGCCATGCATGTGTCAAACGTTGACACCCGCACTGGCACGAGCAGGCGACGCCTTCACTCTATGGCACGCCACCCCCATCACCCCCAACAATGTATCTACCTATGACCGTGCCGATCATAGAGCTGCAACTAGCACGTGGAGCGGTGTGGTCCACACAGATATGGCAAAGCCACAACGCGGGGGCCCACCTTGTACGGCCGCTGTTTCTCGTCTGATGAGACGTAGAAGAACGTGGAGTTATTAGCGGCCCACTCCACTTGGCCGGTTGTCTTTGTGGGCCCCGCCTTGAGCAGGGGCTTGCGAGTTGCGGTGTCAACGATTCGCAGGGAATAGAGCTCGCTGCCGACGCAGTCCTCTGAGAACGCAACGACGCGGCCGTCGTCGGTAACGGAAACATCGTGCACATCATAGTACTCGTGCTTGCGCGCCTCTACGTTCTCATCCAACAGGATCTCCTCGGGAACGCTGCACGCGCGTACGGTCTATGTGGCATTGGCTCGACACCAGCGCCGCACGCACAGCACAGTGTGGACCCCCCAGGCCGCGTGCTCCCATCGTAATTGGCCTGGCGCGCAATACAGATACAATACACGTTGCATACGCCACCGCATGCTTTCCAGCAGCCATCAGCACGCAGTCAGCTGCCAAAGTGAGTAGTCACATGCTGTGTGTATTGGCCTGGAGGACATGCTCAACATGTGGTGCGATCTCCCCAGCGGTCAAGTTTTAGGATTGACCTGAGTTGTGCACGGATACTGTATGTGTGGGTGGATGTTGAGGATGAGGGAGAACCTGTCCTGCCGTAAGGTCCAGGCAGCTGGTTTAGTATATGCAGGCTGACAGCTTTGAAATTTTACTGGGTCATAAAATGACCTGAATGTGACGCTGGGCACAGATTGGATGGTTCTCTGTGCGCCCGGCTTGGGACAACCCAGTGATACCGTTTCTGGCGGGCACACCTTGTGTCGACCTCGGCTGTTTCATCGATTGGGCGCTCGAAATCGCAGATGGGCCGGCGGCAGTGCACAGCATACTGTTTGCCCTCAAGAGTGCGCCTGTAGTAGAAGTAGCCATCCCTTGGAACCGCCGTGGACGTGTCAGCCTCCTGGATTCGGCCCCGCATCTCCTTATATAACTGCTTCTGCAAGTCCTGGGTGTCTGCAAGGGCCTCCGCACAGTATGCATTTTCAGCTTTGAGGTAAGCTAAGACCTCTGGATCATCTCGCGAGTCGCTGCGGAGCCAGTAGAAGGGATCATATCGTGAGTCGTCGTGCTCTGTTATGTGGTGTGGCTTTTGAACACAAACGGGAGCCTGCACCAAGGCACAAGACTCATATGCCATGGGCGCAAGCGGCCAATGCACAGCAGTAGCGGAATCTAGCAGGAAGCGTCTCAAAAGGGGGCTGTGGGAAAGGTTCGCAAGTAAGGCCAAGAGGTGTAAGACGTTCAACACACCTTAAGGACGGCTATGCGGTCATTTCCTACGTCTGCGTATGTTTGGCGTAGCCGCTGTGCAGCCAAACGCAGGAAATCGTGCTTGGCAGCATCATGGATGCCTCGACGTGGCCAGCCTCTGAGCAGGTGAGCATGACCTGTTGTCAATAGCATCCGGGCTGTTTCAAACTCGACCTTGTCCAAAAGCCAAAAATTATCACCCAGAATGCGGTGCAGCCTGCACTTTGACTGGCCAGTGATGCTAAATCATATTCTCATTGCGTGTTACAGTCACACGATCGAAACCTTCATGTTGCACAAATTGTCTGCACGAATAACTACCGAGGCACTCAAGAAAGCAAAGCTGGCTTCGAGGACTGGTTTACGTGTGATCCTATTTACAACGTGCTAATCCTTGCGGTTACCTCTTGCAAATTGGTATTTGCATACCTGATGCGAGACCTGTCCGCAATCCAGCGCACGGCAACAGCTGAGAAGAAAATTCCACCACCAAGGACTGCCAAACCTCTTGACAGCACCATTCCTGGCTTTCGGACGTGTCAATAGTCTCGATGCGCTTTCCCAGTGCTGACGGAGGAGGCCTGAATCTGAGCTTGAACTGCAGGGTGAACAAGTTCTTAAGCTGTTTACCACTGTACGGTAACGTCATAAGGGAGTGGCAATGCGTCATGGTGAATCAGGCGGATCGTGGAGGAGCACATCGCTGCAGCCATGCAAAAGTGGCCACTTGAATTCCGTGCGCAGCATGGACGGGAAGCATGTTGTCACAGATTCCCGGACAAATGTACCAACGCAGGCAGCAACTTATCGAAGCTTTCTTTCAGGGCTTCCAATAACTTTTGCTGTTCGACACGCGGGTGAATAGATGTCAGACTGCGCGATTCGAATTTGACCTCGCCTTCGCGGCATTACAACGGTTGCCTTGCTACAGTCCAATAATTGCGATCACGCGAAAATTTTCGAAACGTCTCATCATGCTGTCGTGTACACGGCAATCCAATCGGATTGTGACGCTCCCGAGCTACACTTCTGTTCGGCGACATGTCACACAGGACCGACGTGTTGTCAGTCGCCCCCTCAGTCACGCCAGAGCGATGCCGCCAGGGATTGACAAGCTCGACAAATCCGCAGGTGCTGGCGGGCTCCCGCGTTTGACGAAGGTCGAGCGCCCGATTGTGCAGAATGCGGCTGTGTGCACAACAGCTGAACAAGCTGTTCAGAGCCGAACCGCCATGACCAGCCACGGCAACACAAAGCTCTCCCACGTGCAGGTATACCCCGATTACAAATCAAGAAAGGGAAGGCCAACTTGTTCCTAGAAGGCACGTCTGGCCCTGATCCGATGACCTGCCTGCATGTCCCATGCAGCATCCGGTTGAACGCATGCAAATAGACATCCAATACCAACTTTACAGACTTCGTTCTGCGTCCTCTCTCCATTTGTGAGATTCTGAGAGTACCTTCAAGCATTTCTCAGTTGTGTTGATTCAGGCAATCCCATCGTTTATAGAGGCGCAATTGAGCGCATGCAAGGGCAGCCGCAAGATGGAGCTCCTGTGGTTGTCACCGACTGGAAGGACTGTGCCATCGCCTGGGGAGTCTATAACGGAACGTGTGCTTTTTGTGAACCTCGTATCTCTCTCATGACGGGGGTTGTGCCCTCTCTCGATGCACAACTGGCAAGATGACATCGCCATGAGTCAGTGCCAGAATATTGTCAAATGCCCTCACAGCCACCTTGCAAGAGCCAAACACAACAGGTCGTATGCAGGTCTATGTTCGCTTGCAGAGTTCTCCAGGTGCTTCTCGCTTCTTTCCAGCATGAAACCCGACCTCTGCGGTGTCTCCCCTGCAAGCGACCGTTGACATGAACCACAACAGGCACTGAGATGCACACGCCAGCGCCAGCGTCATTGTCCAATGCTCACAAGCTAGGAGCTACTGCCTGTGCACCTGCCGCAATCAGCAACCATGATGGGCCTGACCAGGCCTCATCACATCTCCTGTAGCCGTGCATGTTGAACATGTGTCAGGCAACGTGCAAATAGACTGCCCCACGGTGCCGACTGTATCATTATAGGAGGCCTCTCCAATGGGGATGAGCACACAGTGTCCTGTTTGCCAAAGCCTCAGACAGAGAAACATGCACGCTGCTTTGGAGCGATGTCCACACAAACGCGAGCATGTGTCCAAACAGGTCACGGCCCGGGCAAGTTGTTTGCTCGTGCAGTTGGACCGCGAGGTCCGTTCGGATCCGAGCGTGGTGCTCGACGTTCCAGGGGCTCTTCGCAAGGCGGTGCAGCAGGCAGCTGATCTGCGTTCACTCCTCGGCTTTCCAAGCGCCAGCACTGACGTGTACCGGCTGGTCAACAGTGAAGGAGATGGCATCTCTGGCACGCCCCATGCGCTGAACTCATACGCTGCCACTGCCACCAATCCTGTGCCGCAACCTGCTCCACATACGCCTGTTCCTACGCATTTGCACTGCTCAGTCTGGCTGCCTTGATGTGTAAGAGAGCCTTTGCTGCAGGATGGTGCCACCTGTAACCCGCCTCTGTGTTTCTGGCGGCATTGTGCAACTCTCTCTGTGCTTTGCGCATATGTGGACCAGTGCCAACCGAGCGCTGTAGGCCGCATAACACCATATTCATGTTGACCAGTGCTTGAAAATGCTCAGAGAGACTCTCAGGCGTGGTCTTCTGTATCAGGTATTCATCGTAGCTGTTTGTGTTCAAAGTGGTATCGCCTCTGCGTCTGACTCTTGCCGCCATCATTCAGCCATCCCTACATAAGTCCACCAAGGTGTGTGTGCTCTGTGCTAGAAATTGCAATATGAGACACTGCTTGGTGTTTGCAGGGCTAATAGTGGACGTACTGGGGAAGCAAGCAGTTGCCATGGCATCATCAGCATGGGTGCTGCAACACACCGAATGCATCACCCAAGCCGTGAAAGAGGCTGTCGGGGTAGATCAGGTGATCTGGCGAGCAGACGAGGCGATGATGCAGCTGGAGGGCCTCGCCAAGGAGGATGTTGCACGTGTCTGCAGTGGTAGCGGCAGTGGCGTCGGTGAGGCCATGGTGAAAGAAGGGAGCATCAAGTATCTTGTCAATCCAGTGCGTTCAACACTTTGACTTGGCTAGCTGGGTGTTGGCTCCATGTGGCGGCAGTGAAACGGCTGAGGTTGGCAGTCTACACGTGGCATGCAGCTGCATGCATGCACTGAATGGTCGTGCGTTACATCAATAGCAGCCTTGTCACATCTGAGATTCAGAACATTATGCTAGCCAAGAACAAGTGACATAGATCAAGAAATGATCAGTACATCCACGTGCATGGAGAGGTTGCCCTGCCGTATCCTTGTGTGCCTTATGCTTGGTATGTTGCCTGCAGATGGGGCAGAAGACCGGGTTCTATGTGGACCAAAGAGATAGCCGCCTGTTTCTTCGGAGCTGTGTGCAGCCAGGCTCGGACGTGCTGGACCTGTGCTGCTACACTGGACCGTTTGCGCTGAATGCGGCTGTTGCTGGTGCTCAGTCTGCTGTGGGAGTGGACTCATCGGAGGCTGCGATTAGCATCGCACGTCAGAACGCAGAGCTCAATGGTGTGGGTGACCGGTGCGCTCCTTAGCCCCGCTCCGTTGCCCTGGACCACCAGCCTGTGAGGATATCGGATACGTATACCATGGCCATGTTTATGCCGCCCCCCCAAGGTCCTCCTGCGCTGGCAATGGCTTCTGCTGTTCATGAAATGGCACGATATGCGTGTGCAGATGCGAGTTTGTTGCCTCAAGTATTGAGCGCTTCATGGAGGAAGCATTCAAAGAAGGTAGGCAGTGGGATGTGGTTGTACTGGACCCACCCAAACTGGCACCCAATAAAAAAGTCCTGAGTCGCGCAATGGGCAAGTACAAGGCGCTGAACGAAGCTGCGATCCGGTTAGTTAAGCCTGGAGGCCTGTTGATGACTTGCAGTTGCTCAGCTGCCGTGACCCAAAGCTCAGCCTTTGTTCCAATGATTGTTGAAGCAGCCAGGAAGTCTCGAAGGCTGGTGACCGTACTCCGGTCTGCCAGCGCTGCGGCAGACCATACCATGAGTCCTTCATACGACCTAGGCAGGTATCTAACGAACGTTCTAGTTTCGGTCAAGTAACGAGCATTAATCATAGTCTTTTCATGTATCCCTGCTCCTCCCTGATATGCACACTAGGATATCTCTCGCCCAGCTAGAATCATTAAATGCAGAGGCGTGTGTGAATGCACCCGGACCTGCTCACGGGCTGAGGGACCACTCGTACGAAATACTGTCATCGTCAGTTCAATGTTCCTTGTTTAAACTTAACTGGGGCAGATAGTTCACTGCAGCACTGGGCTGAGTTCAGCATCTCAAGCAACAGCAAGGAGACATGCAACAATAGCAACGGCAAGAACACAAGCAATTCCAAATAAGTTCTTATGCAGTCATCGCTGATGCATTGTTTAACACAGTTTACTCGATCACCGATTCCCAATCTAGTTTCTCAGCATTTCACCTTTCCGGCAGTCCCTGAACACGATTGTGTGCATCTGGTAATGAATCCAGTACCATAACGAAGATGCAGTATGATCCTGCACACAAAGCGGATAGGAGCTACTGATGCTCGTTTTTTCTATAAAGCTGAGCGTGCTGTTGCTGTGCAAGGTGCTGTTGTCCCTGCTGTCTCTGATTCTGCTGATGCTGACTATGTTGCTGCTGCATCTGCGGCGGGCTCTGGTGGTATTGCTGCGGAGACTGGGTTTGCTGCAGCGGCGGCTGCTGGTACTGCTGCTGAGCCTGGGGCGATTGTGTCTGTTGCGCTTGCTGCCCATGAGAGGATGCATACTGAGCCTGCTGCACCGGGGAGGTACCAGTATTCGTGCCGCTCCGCTGACCTGGCCCTGATGCGGCGGACCACTGCTGCAGACCTGGGTGCGCATGCGCCGCACTGTGGCGGCCAGCAGATGTTCCTGGTGCTTCAGCTCCGGCGGCATGCCCGCTGTGTTGCTGTATCCGAGACTTTAGGAAAGCATGCCACTGCTGCTGGCCACCATCCGGCCGGCGCGCGGCTGCTCGTGGGCTGCTCTGGCTACTATGAAGTGCTGCTCCCGTGTGCATTGATCCAGCGGGCCGGGCCGAGTTCAAAACCGCCCCTGACGGCCGCGTGCCCAACGGCCGCACCAGCGGCCTGGGTGTTGCAACAGTGTGCGCGGACGGGCTGTGCTGATGCTGTGCGGGGGGCTGTGCTCCCAGTAGCTGCGACTGCGGCCGCCCAGGACCAGGAGAGGCGGATCCAGGTCCAGGTGGACGCACAGTCTGTTGATTCTGTGCCGGCCGTGGCTGAGAGTGAGGCGCAGAATGTAGCGGCCGCCTCTGTAGTGGATTTGGCATCGGTGCTGCTGCCGGGTGGGGGGGCTGCGGCTGCTGCCCCATATTCATACGGTGGCTGCCCGGCTGTGCAGCGCGTGCTTGCACGCTTGTATGCTGGCCAGCTGGGATCTGCTGGGTTGGACTGCTAGTGGTGGGCCTGCACAGTAGTAATGTAAGAGAACATCCCTATAAGATAACATCCAAAGTGGCAGCAAAGTAGATACCATGGTCCCTGCAGTGCTGGCAGCCATTCATGCAGAATCACAGTTGCAACACTGCGGCACTGCAGCCACCAGAAAGAGAACATTTTGTCAAGCAATCTTGTCATTCGGTTTCACCGCCCAATCAAGCGTAATGTCGCGGCACACAATAGAATCGGAGCAGGAGACGCATAGCTTGAGCATCCTAGAACAAAATCAACTACAAAGTTCGGGTGACCTGCTTTACAGACCAGCACATTTCTGCAAATTTCCAAGACAGACGTCAAGCAATGAAGATGAAAGCTCCACCTCGTGACAGGTATAGCCGCTGCCTGGTTCACGTGTTGAGCAGGCCTGTGCGATGCAGCAGAGAGAGCCACCCCTGGCTGCTGCACAGGTGTAGCCCCATGTGAGGCGACCTGAGACCCGGCCCCACTGTGATGTTGTGTTACTACTTGCTTCCGAGCTGCCGCCTGCTGTGCTACCGCTTGTGGCTGAGTCCCAGCGTGCTGCTGCTGCAGATGCTGTACATGCGGCTGTGATGGTTGCTGCTTCACTGCTAGTTGCTGTGCGGCTTGTGGCTGTGATCCTGAACGCTGCACCGCTGCATGCTGCACTGCGTGCTCCTGTGTTGCATGTTGCTGTGCCGCGTGTTGTTGTGCCGCGTGCAGCTGTGCTGCACGCTGCTGTGCCGCCTGCTGCTGTGCTACATGCTGCTGTGCCGCCTGCTGCTGTGCTACATGCTGCTGTGCCGCCTGCTGCTGTGCTACATGCTGCTGTGCTGCGTGTTGCTGTGCCGCCTGCTGCTGTGCCGCCTGCTGATGTGCTGCATGATGCTGGGCTCCCTGCGGACCCACACCCACCTTCTGTGCAGCAGCTTGTTGTGTACCTCCTGCCTGCTGCGCAGCTCTTGCCCGCTGCTGGGCAGCTTCCTGATCTGCCTGGCGCTGAGTGTCGAGCTTTGCCTTCTGTTGTGCCTCCATCTTGGCTCGCTCCCCTGCTTTCTTCAATTCCTCAGCAACACGCTGTGCTTCTTCTGCCTGTTTCTGTGCAACTTCCGCCTCCACTTTCTTCTGAGCTTTCACATCTTGTTCTTTCCATCTCTGCCTAAACGAACGTATGACATGTTTTTTGTTTCTATCACGTGTCCAGATACACAAGTAAATCCACTGTCTATCTTCACACCTCACAGTTTCCATTCTCTTCCGCCAAGCAATCATTGTGTCCTGGTACACATTGTACTGAACAACAGCCGGCAGATGATATGTCTTGGCACCTGTCCACGAGTCCTGTGCAGCCTTGACACCAGGGAGTGACAAGAGAGGGTGGGTGTCTTGTGCAACAGAGTCTACACCCATGCCATCGTGGCTCTGGGGACTAGCACATTCATTGGAGTTGGGAATACAAGAGTCAGCGTGCGGCTTAGTATTAATGGCTACGTGTATGAAGCCATCATTGCTAACCAGAAGTGACAAACGGCAAGGGTCGACATCAGCAGGCTGTCCGGCCATCTCTGCATCATTGCCATGACGCACACCGACTACATCGACCGGAACACAAGGCAGGCATATGCTACCTTCTCTTCGGAATTCCTGTACATCAAGTCCCCAATCATTGACACTGTCCTCAGACCTTGTACAAAGTTCCTGACATGAATCAAATCGGCATACTCCAGGCGCTGGGATGTCAAGCGGCACACCTCAACAATATCCGTCAGCAATTCCTCAACGATGTTAACGATCGACTTATACCAGTCGAAGCGGAGACCCAGGCCTTCACACACCCCGGATGCATATTGCTGTGCAGTGTTGAACGGCTGGAGGACATCCCATATAACAGTGTCACGCATCAACTGATGATGATGAGGGACTGCTATCTGCATCATGACCGACATAACCTTGTGCGGACAAGCACCTGTGTACGGGAAGTACAAAACTCAGGGAGATCAAACCGGACTGCACACCTGCAGCCTAACAGGCCGGTCTGTTGCACGAACAGATCCAGCACGCTTGCTCCATTCAGTTATAGTGTTAATGCTGTACTCTAAGGCATTTGTCACGGGAGCATCACACTCCGTTCCTTTGCCTAATTCGTGACAGAGCTTGATTGCAGCCGCCTTGCAATCACCTACCTCTGAAAACGCATGTTGTCAGACGTTCACTGTTTGTGGTGATGCAACCTGCCACGGAAAGAGTGCTACACACCGTCCCCCGAGCATCTCCACAACATCTCATGTGTAACGTAGGGAATGGCCTGTGTCGCAGAGCTCCTTGTGAAATGAAAAGAGTGGGTGAACACAAACGCTGGCACGAGCAAACGGTCTGAAGGTGCTCTCTCCTCCTCAAAAGGCCAGCCGTCATCAACTTGATATCCAGCTTTGGAGATAGCATCTCGCCTAATGTCACGGAACGTTTCAAATGGACGCATGAACTCGTTGGCACCACGGCATCGCTTGGCGGGCGGATCATTCTGATCGGTTGCTGCTTCAATATTCGGACGTTTGAAACTAGAAGCTGTCATCATTGTGTATAGTCCGGCAGATATATGTAACAACGTCGATACGAAACGCTGCCCACAAGGCACTGAATCGGACCAGGAAAGAAAGATCCCCACTGACCAATACCACTGCATTCACTGCGGCATTTCAGCGCATTTGACCAGTGTCACCAAGCAAGGTAAATCTTGCGAGACTAGACACATAGCGCCCTTCGTGTCCAGCAGTGCTTCGTAAAAGCCACATGCATGCGGACATCACAGATCTGCGTGCGAATCCGGATAAGGCCAACAAGCTGTGCCGTGAAGAGGCTCATTGGACACGGTACAGCAAGAAAGCTTCACTGCTGCTGCATGCAATGGGTACTGCTGGTTCTTGGGATGGTGCTCTGAGCCGATCAGAGGTAGCCTCTCACGGTATAGCTTGTTTCTGAGCCCGGGTTGTCATCTGCGTCATCGAGTCTGTCACAGACTCCAGGTCTTCTGTTCGGTAGTGTCGGTGTCTCGTATTCGTGGCCTGAGTCTGTGATTGTGTCTCGTCTTCGAGCTTTTACAAGCTGTAGTTGTGTCCAAGCAATCCTTCATCGTGCCGAAGCTCACTAATCCCTGCAACATTACCTACTGCTGGGACAGGGCTCTAGTTGTGGTATATTGTAAGGCAGCACCCTCCCGGCATAATGGCTCTGGTGCGCGCGCTTTTTGCACGCCTCGCCGCAAATCTCCGGATGTGTACACAGCGATGGCAGTGTATGTTATATCCCGCAAGGTACGTGGATTCATGATATGAACCATGTGCTGCAGCCGAACGCCGCGCCCCAGTTGACACAGGTATTGTCAAGCCTGCGCCATACTTTCGTCGTTGCGGATGCAACTCTACCAGACATGCCGCTGGTCTACGCCAGCGAAGGGTACGATCGATCCCACCATCTCCATGATTGGGTACATTTGAAAGCATGTGTGTTAGGGTAGGGACGTTGCATGTGCGGGTGGCGAAGAAGACCGCGACTGACTCGTCCGACGTGTTGCAGCTTTTACGCCATGACTGGATACTCGAAGGAGGAAGTCTTGGGGCACAATTGGTCCGTTCTTATCACTCACCTCATTGCAATGCTCAGTTCGATCTTGTTTTCTTTGCTGGTGGACGTCAAAGCCAGTCGCACGCAGTCGCTTCCTTCAAGGAGAGGCAACCGACCTGACCGAGGTGGCGAAGATCCGAGATGCCATCCAGCAAGGCAAAGGCACAGCAGTCAGACTGCTCAACTACAAGAAAGATGGGACACCCTTCTGGAACTTGCTGACCGTCACGCCAGTATATGCAGCGGATGGCTCTCTGTCCAAGTACATCGGAGTTCAGGTGGATGTCACCTCGAAGACTGAAGGCTCCGCGTACATGGACAACGCCGGCGTTCCTCTTCTTGTCAAATACAATGATCGCTTGAAGCAGAATGTTGCACATGATATTGTGGAGGATGTGGTCGATGCAGTGAATGCTGCGGAGCAGCCTGGGGCTACTCAAGGCAAAGTTGGTGCAGCTCCAAAAGCCTTTCCGCGTGTGGCGATTGACTTGGCCTCTACAGTGGAGCGCATTCAGCAGGCATTTGTGATATCCGACCCAAATTTGCCGGATTGTCCAATCGTCTTTGCATCTGATGCCTTCCTGAAGATGACTGGATTCTCTCGTTACGAGGTCCTTGGGCGCAATTGCCGGTTTCTGCAGGTCAGTGCGATTTTTTGTTGTCATTTCCATTCTTTCTTATGTGTGCTGCAGCCGTGCTCGGTTTGTGTCACTCTCATCATCCGCATGATATATGTTCCAGTCGGTTGTCATGCCATTGACATCAATGTACCATGTACGACCTGACTTGTGACTGCACATTTTTGTCCAGGGAAAGAATACAGATTCGCGTGCTGTTGATGAAATTAGATCTGCGATTGCTGAAAGTACCGAATGTACTGTGCGGCTGCTGAACTACAAGAAGGATGGGTCGCCTTTCTGGAACATGTTTTCACTTGCTCCAATGATGGACATCGATGGCACCGTGTGTTTCTTTATTGGAGTGCAAGTGGATGTTACATCCACGTCAGAGCCACCGCCAGATGGGGGGCTCCCGGCTGTGGACGCTGTCGCTGAGAAGAAGGCCCTTGATACTGCGCAAATCCAATCTGCAGTCAACAATATGGGGGCAACGAAACATGCTGCACCTGGGGCAGATCCGTTCGCTGTCATCCCCAGTGCCGAGCTGCGAGTAAAGCCGCACAGCAGCATGGATCGTGCGTGGCAGGCGTTGCACAAACTGCAGCAGTCGCAAGGCACCATTTCTTTGAAACACTTCAAGCGTGTGCAGCAGCTTGGGTCTGGGGATGTTGGCCTCGTGGATCTTGTTCGGATCCAGGGCTCAGACGTGATGGTTGCGATGAAGACGGTGGACAAGGCTGAGATTCTTGAGCGCAACAAGCTGCACCGACTGGTGACTGAGGAGAGCATCCTGCGCCGCTGTGACCACCCATTCCTAGCGACACTCTACTGCACTGTGCAGAGTGAGCACTATCTGCATTTTGTGATGGAGTATTGCCCAGGCGGTGAGCTGTACAAGCTGCTGTATGCCCAGAAAGGCAACAGGTTTGCAGAGCCAGACGTAATGTTCTATACAGCTGAGGTGCTGCTTGCATTGCAGTATCTGCATGTGCTGGGGTGTGTGTACCGTGACCTGAAGCCCGAGAACATTCTCATCATGGCTGATGGGCACACACGTGTCACAGACTTCGACCTCTGTATCCTCAACGCTGATTTCCAGCCTGAAATGATTCCGATGCCGGGTGAGGGTGGGTCAAGACAGCGCCTGGCAAAGGCACGCCGGCAGGGCTCTGTGTGCTCTGGCAGCAGGAGCAGCTCATCCAAAGTTCCACTTGTTTTGGCTGGGGAGCCGCAGCTGCGCACAAATAGCTTTGTCGGCACTGAAGAGTACCTCTCTCCTGAAGTCATACAGGGAAATTCGCATGGTGCAGCCGTGGATTGGTGGTCTTTAGGGATCCTGATATTTGAACTGGTGTATGGCACTACGCCGTTCAAGGGTCAGCGACGATCAGAAACATTCTCCAATATTGTCAAGGTTCGTCCCACAACTTGTACGATTTGTTTATGCAGTACAGCTTATAGACTACAGTCCGCACACAGGAAATATTCTGGCGGCGCATGCAGAACCCTGTCAAGTTTCCAGAGGAGCCGCCTGTATCACCACAGTGCAAGGATATTATTTCAAAGTTGCTTGTCAAGGATGAAACAAAGCGGCTTGGGAGCAAGCTGGGTGCAGAGGAAATCAAGCAGCATCCATTCTACAGTGTGGTGGAATGGCAATTGATGCGAACAAGGCACACCCCACCCTACATTCCACGTGGCCAGCAACCAGCAGGCGAGAATGTTGCGAACTTCTAGCTGCGTGCCCAGGTCATGTGATGTGGACTGCACGGTATAGGCGAGTGTATGTGCGAGTAAGCAGGAAGTGCTGCATGGCCAGATGGCACAGATCTAGATACCACTGTAGTATAACCGTTTTGTGGATAGTTTATTGACATACTTGGTGACCAACATACCTTGCTTATGCATTAGCAATGCAGCAATGCGGTACATAGCACCATGCCAACAGAAAAATACCAGTGAGAATGCCAGTGGTAAACCGCTGTTACAGAGCGGATAAACGAAACAGAAGCACAACGGTGCACGGCAGGTGTAGCACGGCTGGTGTGTGTCCTTGACTGTCCAAGCCTTGGACCCTTCTCTTGAGACATCATCAGGGTGACCTGCATGCGGAACCAGAGGTAGTCAGTACAATGCTAATTTGTTTCTTGCCTCGACGTCATTGGTAACCACTTGAAACTGGCAACTGTCATTCTGGAGTTATCAAGGTGTTATACTCTGGCAAAACGAAAAAGTAACCCTGGTATCGCATGAAAACTCGCCCAAACTCCCTGGCCACAATGCTGGAGTCCACGGGTAGAAACACCACGCGTGTCTCCAGCCAGTGCCCTTGCGTCCGAGCTCCACACCAGCACGTGGCTCACCACAGTTGCAAATGATGCGTCAGCCATATGCAGACACGCCCACAGCACAGCACCAGATTCTTGCAGCGCTCCGCATCTGCCACAGAAAGACGTGTCAGTCAGGAACGCCAGGTTATCATTTCAAGACTCTGGAGGGATCACTTATGCATTGGCGTGCCCGTATCAGTGTTCAATATGACCTGTTAATGCAGCAAGACGTCGAAAAGCTTAAGAGGCTGCACCTGCTACGGGATCGACTATGGGAACGAGATCTATGAGATTCACGTGGAGGAGAGCGGTCCTCACTACGTTTCCTGTCATCGTTGCCTGTTTTGCGGTCACTGTCGGTGTCATCAATCAATGTGACCGGAGTTGGTTCGCAGAAGGGGTTCTTGAATTCAGCGCCCTTCATGTCGCGTAAGACATCCAGCAGCTCCTCATGTGTGTTGTACTCAACGACCCCAAAGATGCCTTTGGAATCTTGGTACACATTTGTGTACACTGGTGTTTCTACTTTGCGGAACATGTCCTACAACCAAGCCAGCAATCAGGTTTATTGTTTGTGTCACCGGCGCCGTTACATGCACGAACAAAAACGCGCGTCAATCTGATCAGATTTGAAGTTGTAGTTTGCTGGGAACTGGACAAACCTTTAAATCTTGCCAACTGGCATGTTTTGGCAGCCCGTCGACTATGATCCTGAAGCCGGTGCCTTTGTCACGCCAATCCCGGGGAGCAGGTGGTGGGCCAGATGTCCCTTTCGCAATTTCTACTCTTATGCGCTCTCCAAAAACTCTTGCGCCATCTCGTTCACGAACTGCATCATGAGCGTCCCTACACCACAACTCTCGGGGCTGCCGTTTGGCTTCGTTAACTGGCATCTGCCACATATACCACAATCTGCACGACACTCTACCATCATACGGCCTTAAAAAGGCGCACTCTATGGGGAGTTCCGACCAGCGTGCGTCGCGTGGCCTTCGGTATTTTGAACGCGCCGCGGCGCCAGGACAGGGAGGGAAGACAAGCCCAATTGACGCAAAAGACGCATCACTATAATACGAGTTGACCAAAGTAAGCGCTCAATGCAAAGCAAACGGAGACAATACCGCGGGTGATCGAACTCCACGAAAGCAAACGCTCGTCCCCGTTCGCCACCCTTGATGTCAATGTTCAGGATCCGGCCAAACTGCAAATGAAACGAATACGTCAACATTGTTTGGCAGTCTTGCTGTCGCGGTGAAACCAACAACGCTGCTGGCGATTACCTTGTAGAACACATCTTCTATTTCGCGGGTCCTGACGTCTGACGGGAGGTCTCCGACATAAACTACACATGCTTTTGGACGAGGCATGGGGATGCGGACGAGCTTGGCGATAGTGTCAACAGGACGCGGTAGTGGCAAGGACTTGGTTTTCCAAAGTTAGAATAAAGGCGCCACAGCAATTCACTCCCTAAACCAAACGAGGACTCACATGTAAGTGGGCGTTGGTTTTGCATGTGCCATGCTGCTGCAGTCGCGCGGGCTTCCAGTGACGTTGTCAATTCAGTGGCTGAAGCACCTTCCGTGCAGCGCCTCGATATATCGAATACATCGACAGATGAAACGCCGGTCTTTCTCGCCGCCCGATCACCTCCAAATTCTGCTCGTTCAGGCCTCTTTGACAGCGCAACTAATTCTCTCGCGCAATCAGGTCCGACCGTAGTGTGAAACCTAGACGAATGGTGTCTTTCTGAAGATAGAGGTGGTACTGCTGTGGGAACGCCTGTATGAAGACACACTTCCCACACGCTTGGTAGCTGAAACAATCTTCTTGTTCTCGCCTGTGCCTGTGATTGATCTTTTTCAGTGATCATGGAGAGTCAGGCACAGCATGACAAAGTTGAGCAGTTCAGCGCTCTTTTGAAGATGTGTAAGGGACCGGGCGTTGAAGACGCTGTGCAGAAGACACTGAGATCGGCGGGTCTATTCGTGTTTGGGGAGCTTGTTTGCCTACCGACAATGCAGCAGGTTGACAACCTTGTCTGAAATCAAGGATCTACATGAATGCAGTCCAATTCAACCTACACCTTGTCTTTAATATTTTTGGTTAACTGCCATCATTTGTATAGCTGAAGGGAACTGAACACGAAGTGGCGTTGAATTCACTGGAGCTCTTTGCATATGGCACTTGGGCGGACTACAAAGGTGCAAGCACTGCCCATCCACCAGCAACATGGTGCTGTTGTGAAGTGATGCATGACACAACGAAACGTTTGGATACATGCAGCGTCCCCAAGTGCATTCCTACCACTTGGTGAAGAACAAGCTAACAAGCTAAAGCAGCTGACGCTCTGCACACATGCAAGCAAATGCAAGGTTCGTGAGCACACCATATCGAAACCAGCCCTAATTTTTCCAACCAGCCCCAATGCTGTGGTTTGATGCGGGGATGTGATACAGATGCTGTCATATGATGACCTATGTGCCCACCTTGATCTGGATTCTATTCGGTCCCTGGAAGATTTTTTGATTCAACAATGCATGTACACGGGCATTCTCAAGTTCAAGTTGGACCAAGTTAATTCTTGCGTTCATGTCCTAGATGTCTTCCAACGAGATGTGCGCCCACACAAACTACCAGAACTGACAGAAGGATTGGAGAAAATGTGCGTCAAAGTTTGATTTAAGCCTACTGAACCCGTCTCTCCTTCAGCTCTACTACAGTTGTATTCAAAAAAGCTGCTTCTTCAGGTTGCAGAGTATTGGTGATGTGAGCAAGACATTGCAGAGCAATGTTGAACGAATGCAATCCGCACAGCAAGCTGCTGTCCAATACCAGAGTGAATTTGAGACAAAGTTACAAGAAGCAAAGCTGAATGTACAGGTCTGTCCTTCTGCTATTGAGTGGATTGCAAAACGCGGTTGAGAGCATGTCTTTGTGCACACAACTGGTCTGTTGTGCAGAAAATTGAAGCTATGCGTCGAGAGAATGCCGGGGAAACCACGATGATGGGAGAACTTGGAGGCTTGTCGCATCCATTTGTGCATACCGGCTCCGTGTTCCGTGGAAATGTTCGTGGGACGCGGGGTCCCGCGTTGCCAGATGCAAAGAGGCGGAGATGAATTTGGAGGTTGTGCAAAAAATGGCAGTTTGACGTTCAGTACCCTTTCTTGTGATCACTGCGATCACATTTTAAACTATGTGCACTTGCGCACATTCTTTAAGTCAATGATGTGTGTAAAAAACATTTCACAATACCTTCAGAGTCCATTGGCGTAGGCTTCATGTTGCCATTTTCTTGGGTGCTGTGCTTATCAGCAAATTTTGAGTTGTGACAGCTCTCACAAGTGAGGTACCCTCGCTAGTCCTATTGTTGAGCGGCCAGGAGTTAAACTCCACTCATCAATCCTCCAAATATTTCTGTTGATGTCAAACCTCTCACCCTAACACTGCTTTCCTTACCAGTAGTTGTGCATGACATGTGCGCCATCCTACCCCTTCGGCCTTCACCCTTGGATCTAGAAAGTTTTGTCATATCTGGGCCGCCTACATGCTTTGGTGGCATGTTTCCTCTCCTGCAGATGGGGAAAGCATGGCTTAAAGCACTCTGCATCAAATCCTGTGAATTTGCAAACTGCAGGATGCTCGATGAAGAGTGCAGCATTGGCTGCAGTCCAGTATTTTGAGCAACCCAGGCAAGCGTAGGTTGCGTTTGGGTGCATTTGACAGTTTGAAGACTCCACAGAAGTACTCCGAATAACGCACTTTCTCGAGAATCGCTTAGCTGCTGTACAAGCATCTTTTGTGCTGGAATCGCATTTGTCATGTCTACGCTTTCTGCTTGGCCCTGTCATGGCTGCTGTTTCTTTGTTATTCCAAGGCTCTGCAGGTGGCATGGCCATGGGATCAACGTCAGGTGTTGCAATCTTATCTGATATAGATTTTAGCAGACCGGCTTTCTTTTGCACCTCAGCCTGCACGAACAAATCAGTCGTGAGGTGTGGGAGAAAGCTGACTGTAAATATAGCACGTTAGTAGTCAATGGGTGCAGCATGACATCGAATCAGAATCACATCATCTTAGCTGAGAGAAGATGGACATGGAAGCATGGCTAGATTTTGTGCAGTGCATCGCCGCCAAATTCGTTGATGCCCACTGTCAATGTAGCCCGGACTCTCACCTCCAGGGACTTGAGCTGAGAATCTTTCAGACTGGCATCTTTAGTCAAATCCGAGATCTTCAACTGGCATGCATCCAGGTCACGCTGTAAGGTCGCATACAGCATTTCAGATTCTGTTATCTTGGCTGCATGCTCTTGCAGTTCATTTTGACGCGCATTGGCCATGGCTTGTAGCTCCTACAGCGGAGTTCTGTCTATTCCAGTCATTGTATAAGCTATTCGCGTGTAATGACTCACCGGCAGACGTACCTCTCGAGCGTCCTGTAAAGATTGTGCATGTTTTGCACAAGCTGCTTCATGCTTCTCGTTCACCTGCTTTACAGTGTATTGATGTGCTTTCCTTTCTTCTTGCAATGCCACACACAGTTGCGTCTCTTGAATTTCCCAATGAGCTTGGGTAGCCTTCTTGGCATTGTTAAGTACCTCAATCTGTGCGGCGAGTTCAATCACCCTGCGCTGGCTCTCAGTCATGTGCTTTCAACGAATGTATGCCTAATCAGCGATCTTGCCATTTCCAGCAGCGGTCTGCCACATAGTGTTCTATGTAGAGCTACACCACACTAACACATGAGCAAAGATTGCGGGTGTTGTGCAAAAACTGGTGTCCATACCGCTCGTTTAGAGTGTTGCATTCGGTTTCCTTTGCTGTTGCAAGCTTCTGTGCTGTTGTGAAGTTTTGCTGCACAGACCTCACATGCATTGCTGCCTGCTCTTCGAGCATGCACAAGCTGCTCCGCATCTCGACCTCCATCTGGCGCCGCTGATCCAACATAGCTTTAGCTTGATGTACTTTTGCAGCCTCCATCAGTTCCCTCATTTCCAACAACTGCTGATCATGTTTCTGCCTGCATGTTGTATGCAGTACGTGGATTTGATCTGCAGTTCTTAAAGTCCACCATTGTGTTCCAAAAGCACCTCAAAGTCTCTTGCTGATGTGCTGTATGCGCTTCTGCCTGTTTAGCATCTTGTAGTTCACGAGTCAAACGCTCGAGTGACGAGCTCAGGGCCCTACTAGCTTGCTCCATACTGTCCATCACAACATGGCAGGTCGCTTTGGCAACAGCACGCTGAACTTCCAGCTCTGTGATGCAGCTTCGTGCCAGGCCAAGTTCAGTGGTTAGCTCATCAATTTTCTTTTCCTGAGCATGCCGGGCTTGCTCATGCTGAGCCGTCGTTTCTTGTATTTTCTGCAATTGTTGTCTCAAGCCTGCACCTGCTCTCAGTTGATTTATCAACCTCTTGCACACAAGACTGCACAGAGCTGCTATAGGACTTGCTGTGTTGGCAAGTTTTATGATTGACAGAGGCGCTGGGTACCAGAGTTTGTCGCTTTAACACTCTCGAGTGTATGGCACTGTTGATCGAGTTGTGATCTCAAGTTCATGATCTCCTGGCGCATGGTTTCGATCTCAACAGCATGTTCCTTGCTCACCTGAAGTGCTTTGTCACTTGAACTGAGAGAGGTATCATTGCTCAGGATACCACATGCGGCTAGGCCAACACAGCACATTGCGGGGCAGTATGAGGGTAACCTTGCTGCTCTCATCAGCATTGTCCAGGTTCTGTTGCTGGTTGATGATTTCCAAGCTGGAAACCTTGTCTTCCAATTGCATAACATGGTGCAGCTGTTCAGCTGTGATGGCTGCCACTTGCTGTTCCAGAATGACTTTCTCCTCGCTGACCGCAAATTTCTGTTCTTCGGTTTCTTTCATACTTTCCAACAGTATTCCATGTTTGTCCTCTAGTTCAGACAGATCACACCGCGCATGCTCGATGCATGTCTGTAGCGAAACTTTTTCATTACTCACTGTAGTCTGCACACAACCAAACAACACTCTTGACTCCAGGGTAAGTGGTCTGGAGAACAGTGTGTTCAGTTGAGTAGCCGACCGCAGACCAAGTTCCCTTCAACGCTGCTTAGTTTCTCACGCAGACGCTTTGCAGAATCTTTTTCAGCCAACAACTCCTGGTACAGAATAGAGCGCTCATCCTCCTTTACAGAAAGCTTGAGCGATACATCCGCAAGGCCAGTCTGTAACGATGCAATTTCTGCCTGTTGTATTGCAACAAAACCCTCCTTGTCTTTGACGTCAGCCTGTGCTGCATCATCATGGAAAAACATTGACAAAACATCCATGAAGATGAAGGTTAAGACACCAAATACAATCACAGAAGCTACTGTGCCGGGTGCATGACAGGGCACTTGCCTGTGCATATGGCAGCGTGTAGATCCTCAATCCTCCTTTCCATATCAGAGACAGTGTTCATCAGTGAGTTTCTCATGTGCTCTTCTGCGAAACATTTTTCAACGTTCTGTGTCCGCAACTCCTCTCCTGGAAGACCACACAGCGGTTCGTTCAAAACGGTTGGTCGACATACAAATCTTGCTTACTGAACAGGATAAGCCAAATACAGCCAGGATCAGCATAACATGGGTGCGAGTCGGAGAATCGTTACCAGAGTGGTGCACAGGCAACATACCAGCTTTGACAGTTCCTTGGAGCTTGTTTACACGTGTTTGAAGCTCCGATGCCAGCATTGTCAACGCACGTACCCGGCGCGAAAGGTATGATTCTTGCGCCTTGTCTACATCAAAGCCGCAAGAGTTGCATACGTCACAGCATGGCATACCAGTAGCACTGTACACACACAAAAATCCATCGCGGGCTCAGCATGTTTGCCCCAGCAATACATGATCACATCTCACCGAGCACAGATGTGCGTAGAGGGTGTGAATCCTTTCCATAACTGCGGGGCTGCATCGCTTGCCTGCTAAGCATGCTACGACGGTTCGTGCTCCCGAGGTCACAGCCGGTGCAAGAATGGGTCAAGACCACCAAATTGAGAACTTGGATTCGTTGTGATTGGCCTATGCCATCTGATCTTGGTAAGGCACGCACGTTCTTGCATCGTGGAAGCCATTGCGGCAGACTTCTGTTGTTCTGTGTGCACAATGTGCTCCAGCTCGGTTACTCGTAGCTCTCGTTCACTCAGGCGCTCTCGCCACACAGACTCACTATGTCGGCTACGTTCTTTATCTTGGAGCATCGCTGCCGCCGATTTCTTCAAATTTAGCAGTACAGACGACACGTCTGATTTAACCGAAACGGCGACCTGGCCGTCATGCGCCGCATGATCACTCATGGCGAATTGGAAATCCTGTAGAGCCTCTGTTTGATGAAAACAGCAGGATGTGTTGATTGTTGAGCTAACTCACGGTGCCTGGCGTGAACGAACTTGCTGCTGCAGTCCGTGACCAAACACGACATGTGCAGAGGCAAAATGTCCCACAACCAAACAATATGGGAACATGTAGCATCACAGTTACAACAGGTTGCTGGTTGGCTGTTGTTGAGAGACATGTCCAAGGTGCACACGAGTAACGGCAACTGGCTGCCGGATACACTGTAGCCACGGCCAGTCACATGCATACCTAGCTCAATGCTTTGACAGAATGCCGCCACGCTTTAGCTACGCACTCGCTTGCCGCGACCAAATTCCAAAATGGAAATCACACAAAACGGCTCTTGCGATGCGTCGTTGTGGATCATCATTTTGGCGCCTCTTCCGTGCGTGTACACCAATATAAGGTCAGGATGCGCGTTTGATGGTGTAGCACCTTGAGAACGGAGATCTTGTGTATTTGCTGGCTGCCGTTTGCCGCGATCGGCCATCATGGGTGTGAAATGCTGGCACTGCTTCCGTTCCTTGCCGCACAGGCCAACACAACACGAATAGACCCCTGGCTGCAGGTATTCCAAAGTTCTTCAGGTGGATTGCTGAGCGCTATCCGCTCACCTTATCCAACCTGACGGAAGACGTACCTCCGGTGGAAGTAGACAACTTATACTTGGACATGAACGGCATTATACACAACTGTACTCATGCCAATCAATCCAAAACCACCGCAACAGAAGATCAAATGGTACATCATGTATTTTTGTACATCAAGCGTCTGGTTCGTGTGGCGAAGCCATGCCAGCTTTTGTTCATGGCCATTGATGGTGTGGGTACTGCTCATGCATGTGGTGCCACCCTGATGGCATCCTTGTTCCGCGCTCTGTGCATCATGCAAGCTGGCATGCCGTCCTTAACGTAGGAATAAACTTTGGGATGAACTTGTAGGGGTCGCGCCTCGGGCAAAGATGAACCAACAACGGTCAAGGCGATTTAAAGCCGGCAAAGAGCGTGAGGAGGTGCGATAGCTTTGATGATCAGGATGTGTTGCCTAAGTAAGACGCCATGAATTCGTTTCATGAAAGTCTGCCTCGCTGTTCAGGCAGAAAATAAAGCTCGGAGACTGGGTGAAGAAATCCCAGCGCAAGGCCTGTTCGATTCTAATTGTATCACACCTGGCACAGCCTTCATGGTGAAACTAGATAAGCACTTAAAGTTCTTTGCCCGCACCCAAATGGCGAATGATCCATCATGGCGCAATCTGAAGGTTGTGTACAGTGGATACGACGTGCCTGGTGAAGGAGAACACAAGATCATGGAATACATCCGTTATCAGGTGCCGAAGCTATGCAGTGACTCGTCGTCTGTTTTCCAGACGTAGCTTTTAATGACTGGGAGTAAACTTGTGGCCTTCGTAGGTTGCAGCACTCATGTGGCGTTGTATGTATATCTCTGCATTGGCACGTCAGTGCATTTGTGACTTGTAAGAATAATAGAGATCCAACATCTGCTTTCCTGCAGAAAGTTCAAGGCTCTGACAGAAACCCCAATCTGAGGCACTGCTTGTATGGGCTAGATGCAGATCTGATCCTGTTATCACTGGCGACGCATGAGCCGCACTTCTGCTTGCTGCGTGAAGTAGTTTCATATAACAGTCTATCCAAGGGTCAGCCGTCAAGGGAAGTTTTAAATATGAAGAAAGATGATTTTCTCCTCATGCACATTGGGTACGCCTGTCCATTCGTGCTTTCCGATTCCCGATTGCTGCAATCGCCTGGTTGATGGCGTGATTCTCATTTTGCGGCTGACATTAGGAACTGTACTACGCTGGATCGAATTGTGAACGAATTAGGCTGCAAATAGTGATACTCTTCAGACTTCAATGATTGACATCTCATTAGATGGTGTCTCATGTGATCCTATGTTACACTGGTGGAACAGTCATGGTGCAGTACTAGCTTGGACGTGTGCAATGCTGTGTACCCGAATTCCTAATGTTGCGCAGTCAACATTCATGAAGTACACGACTGGATTGACGCTCTGTATGAATTTGGTGCACTGCTTATATGATGAGTTATTGACTGCAGAGTTCTCCGAGAGTACCTGAAAGAGGAGACTTTTGTTGAAGAGATTGCAGATGACTTTGACTTGGAACGCGTCATTGACGACTTCGTTTTATTATGCGTCCTTGTTGGAAATGATTTTCTTCCCCATTCACCTACACTTGATATAAATGAAGGTGCCATGGACCAAATTTTTGACTGTTACCGGGAAATGTTGCGAAGAAAGGAAGGGTATCTTACATATGGTGAAGCTATCAGCCACGTGCGCCTGGATTCTTTCCTTTCCCAGGTGGCTCTGCACGAAACGGACACCTTGAAACAACGAGCCCAGGTCTGAAGCTATGCATCTTGCTTGTAGTGTGCAGAGCTCAGCTCGTACAAGTGGTTTTGAGGGATGCGAGCAGTGCTGATATGCGGTGTGCTGTTACACTGGTGTCTGCAGGATCAAACTGATTTTGAGCAAAGGAGATCGCGTGGTGCACCTGTCGCACATGGCATGCCATCAGGACCCAGCGGCAATGATGGGGAGGATGGCAATTCAAATCTGTACAGCAATGCAGCAACAATGATGACAGAGGAAGCAAGGGCACTCATCCTTTCTGGTGACACCGAGGCCGGTTTACGAGCATACAAGAAACGCATGTACCGGAAAATGCAGGCTAATAGTCCAGACGAGGTAACATCCACTATGTTTTTTTTGCACATGTCAGTGCAACTACTACCAGTTGCGATTTGCACACACAATGTGGTGCAGTTTTCAAGGTATGCGACAGGCAGGGGCGCATCAAAGACAGCTGCTCAGCTTGATGTCACAACTGGTCACTCTGTCACACTTGATCCAAGCGTGTTTAAAGTAATGTTTATGTAGGTCCGTGCGGTTGTGCACTGGTACATGCAAGGACTGCACTGGGTGATGCAGTATTACTATAAGGGTGTACCGTCGTGGGACTGGTATTTCCCATACCACTATGCGCCTTTCCTTTCAGATATGTCAGGCTTACAGACGATTCAGTGCGAGTTTGATCAAGGCTCGCCTGTTCTACCGCTTCAACAGGTATGTTGTTCTCAACGACGATGCCTTGCACAAGTACTGAGGCACCATAGTTTTTGAAATCTATGTGTAATAGTGTGTTTCAGCTTGTGTTTAAATGTGGTTGAAGGATGTGCGCTGTCCGGTTGCGAGCAAGCTAGACCGCCACAGAACAGTCATGTTGCTTGCAGTTGCTGATGGTGTTGCCGCCAACATCCAATCAGCTGCTGCCCGCAGTTCTGAAGCCGCTCATGCTGGACCCAAACTCTCCCATCGCAGATTTCTATCCAGCCAATTTCAGCGTTGATGGTGAAGGCAAGCGTGCGGACTGGGAGGCTGTTGTCTTGCTTCCCTTTGTTGAGATGACGAAACTCGTGAACGCATACCAACAACTGGAGGAGATGCTGCCTACTGAGGTACAGGCCTGCAACAAAATTGGCAAAGTGTATATTTTTGTTCATGCACTGGGGCACCATGAGGCAGCATTCTGTCAGTCAACACTGCCAGACACCATGGACAGTGTGACGATTGCCCACAGCAAGGCTGAAGCTCTTGAACCCAAGAAGCCCCTGCTTGCTGCAATAGAAGGCTTTACCCCGGTAGTTTCAAAGGTGCTGTGGCCCTGGCTTGTAGCTTTTGTAATTTGTTGTAGTGCATGGCGGCGCACCCTTACTGACGAATCCAGAACCTCATCCCAACAGAAGTATGGAATTGGAATTCTCAGTGCAAACGTATGTGCACAAGAATTCCAATCCCAGAGCATGGTTTGGTAACGGACAGGTCCTCAGAAAAAGTTGGAGTTGTGCAGGGCTGTCTGCACGGTGGCAATGCGCCGCAAATTGGCTGGCCAACACTGCACCTGTTACCGTTCCACACTGATCTGAAAGCCGCTAATGTGAATGTTCTGGGTATCACTTCAAAGAAAAAGACAAGGCTGATCAAACCTCTGGGCGAGTCCGAATCTGGGGAGGAGGCAACAAGCAGGCTGTGCGGGCGAATCTGTTTTGCAAAGTATGTCACTTCTCTCTCTGACCGGCCTACCCGATGTATTGGTTGGAGTATGTAGCCATATGACTAAATGCTTGAACCGTTTACAGCTTCCCACATCTGGTTCGTGCCAAAGTGGTCGCGATCACTGATGGCGTGAGCATGTGGGAGACACGACGTTCAAGCTTGTCTTGCACAGCCATTGGACCTGCGCAAATGGACATGTTGACAGCAGAATTGAACGATTCAAAACGGATGATGCTGCAGAAGTGTGGTGTTGATGCACAGGTTTTCACAGTGTTTGCGAAGGTGAGCGTTCAAGCACTAATTACAATGCAAACACTTGCAGCATCATGAACGATCACATCTGTGTTTGATCCCTGTGGCTCTCGTCACGCGGGGTTGTTGGCGATGCAGATCCTTTGTGCTGTTGGCAATGAGAGGCAGGTGGACGGGGCAGTAATGTTGAGGTACTCGGACACACCTGAATATGTTCCAGCTGCTCTGGCCTTTGACCGGCATCCAGGTGGTGCGTCACAGGAGCCAGCTCAAATTTCAGGAGCCACACAGTTTTCTGTCGGTGACCGTCTGATCTATCGAGGCCTGGCTTACTACGGCTACATTGCAACTGTGAAACGCTTCGATCATGGAGAAGGTAAGCGCTATCTGCTGTACACGGCACCTTGCAATGGATCATAAGTGGGACATTGATGAGTTTGCCTTCCTCCTGTATCATTTTTAACCTAGCTGTCTTCCCAGGTCCTTATAGGACCCCATTTGAGGTGCAGGGACATATCATGTGGAGCTGAGAGCCAAGGGTATCAATTTCAAGGCCGCGACAGCTCGGATTTGTCACGCTGTAGCTTCTTCTGATCGAAACCTTGTCTGGTCACCCAACTATGCTGCTGCACGGAAGATTGGAATCGATAGCTCAGCTCTGGGGAGGATCACAGCAGCGTGTCGTGTGACTGTTGGCCAGGAATCCTATGATGTTGGCCTGTCATTGCGGCATGGTAATGACCTCTGTGTCCCTGGCATGTCGCGTCCTTCTCCTGAGGGTATGCAGCCGCTTTCCTCTGTCTGTGCTGATCTTTGTCGTTCAAGTGGTCACATGGGGGGCTTCAGTTCATGCCTGATGAATCAGGAGCACAGTACCCTTAGATTGTCTGAGAGATGAAGTCAGAACTTTCCAATTCACTGATACGCTGCAGGCAAGGGCTGGCAATACAGCACTGCCGCTGTTGAGGTGCTGATGTTGTATCACGCCAAGTTCCCGTGGATTGCCCAGCTTTGTGTTGACAGTGATAGTTCAACGCTGCTACTGGAGGATGCATTCCCAGAGATCAGCAACGAGGCACTCATTGAGAAGGCGAAGGCGGTCCAGCGCTGGAGACAGCAGTCACCCCTGGCTGGCCGTAAGCTTGTGCCTGTGACATCCTCTATGCCTCAGGACTCCGCAATGCATGTTGTTGAAGCCATTATTGGTGCAATATCGCACTCACCTGTTCAGACTGCTGAGCTACACAAGGTGAAACCAGAACTGCTGATCGCACCGCTGACGCGAGGAATCAAAACGCCACTTTCAGCAGCGTACTTAAGTGTAGGAGACTGGGTGGCGTGCATGAGTGGCGATGGCGAATCTATGCCACCTTTTGGTGCTTACGGTGTTGTGGTTGCCGTGCATGATGGGTTTGCTGACGTCCGTATGCTAGAAAAGTTTGCTGGTGGTAGCGATCTCGATGGCAGGGTCCAAAAAGGCTATGGTAGCCGCCTGTCATCCGACTTTCTGCTCAGCCTCACCACTATCAGCGGTCCAGATGCCAGCCAACTGGCAGCTCCCGCGGTGGCCACCGGCGCACCCATGGTACAAGTAGCACGATCTCCTGCTCGCTCCGCCTCTGGCGCTTCTCCCGTGCCGGCAGTTGCTGAGCCAGGTATCCCCGATGGAACGAGGGGATTCCATCAGCATGCGGGCCATGGGCGAGGCAAGCCTCTGCAGCAGCCAACTGCCAAAGCTGCGGTTGCCGCATTGGCTGCGCCACAGCAGCCCAGGAGCATGCATCAGGCTGTCCCTGCCCCTGCTCCTGCGCGCAGTACACCTGAAGCTGCTCCAGCGGCTGTTCCGGACTTTTTGCAGAAGCTACTTTCCACGCCTGCAGCGGCTCCTGCCGTGCAAACACATGCTGTGACACCACAGGCGCCCAGAACACAGCAAAATGGTGCTGCAGATGGCCAAGGTGGCAACTTGCAAACGCCTGCTCCAGGCCCAGATGTTCCAGACTTCCTTCGCAAGCTCTTAGGAGGGGCGGAGGCACAGCGTAAGCATCCAGATTCAGGTGGCGATCAGTTGGGCGCGACAGAGCCCGCAGTTGATGAGCAGCACACATCGTCTCACAGCAGATGGACGCCTCCGAACATACATGTGGCAGCATCAAAGCAACTTGTCACACCAGTTGCACCCACTCCTTCCGTCTCTGGTACTCAACCTCCTGACACCTTAGCACCTGCTGTATCAGGGCCTGCAAGGGCGCTGCCCCTTTTGGAGCATCTGTCTCCTCCTTCCCATGAAGAATTTGCCAGAATGCAGCGCCATGAGCAGCTGCAAGTTGCACTTCAGTCTATGAAGGAGCTGGTTTTCGTCCTGCAGTCTCTTTCGCAGGATTCCAGCTATTCAGGCCACAACACGCTTGCCAACGTGCTTGCGAAGGTGTGCATAATCCAGGCTGATAGGTTCCTGATCAGGGATCTGGTCCTTGCTGCAAACCATGCTACTCATCATAAAGCGTCTATTATGGTGCAGGATATGGCTACCCAGAGTTTGTCCCTAGATATGATCAATTCTGTCGAAGACGCCTTCTGCGAGATTGCTGGCAGTCTTGCCTACAGTGAGGATGACTTGGAGTTACTGGTGGGGTCTGCCCAAAGAATATTTGATCAAGCGAGGCACTCTCAAGATGTAGCACATCCCAGCCTCCAGTGGCTTCAGCAACGAATCCTGATGCTCGTCTCCAAGGTGGAGTTCCGCTGCTTGGCAGTGATCTCGCATGCAGATGATGCAGCTGGCCAGGCTCTACAGCCCCTGCGGACACAGCTTCGTGATGCACGTGTTGGGCGAGTCCCAATTACTCCACAACTGCTGGCGTCATGCACCAGTTTGTTACTGCCTGCTATGTCATCTTGTCCAAGCTTCCAAGTAAGGGCAATGATGCTGCAGACGCAGAAACAACTGTCCTGTCTCGGGGAACTGCGACAACAGCTGCTCGCTGAGGTGTCACAGATGTTACATACTGGCGCAGGCAAGCTATTGAGTTGCTGTCAGGCTATTCTGAAGGCAGGAGCATGCCGTCCAGAAGCCATCTCACACGTACAACGCGCATTGAGTGATGCGTTTTCTATGTCCAATTTCACACCTGCCACTCTCAACACATGCCGCTCCTGTTTCCAGGATCTGGCAAACCGCCACATTGGGAACAGTCATGAAATGCTGCGAGAGTTGGCACATCAAGACATGCTTCTTACTATCTGTGCTCGCTACAGCGATGATCGGCATGCAGCGTCGCTGCCCGCCAATGTGAAAGCGCCTTCAGCCCCTCGCCAGATTGCTCCGACCATGTCTCCTGCAGCCTTGATGCAATCATTCTTAAAAGCAGATCCGAGAGCGGCCTCTCATGGATTGCAGCATGTTGCCCAGGCAGCAACTGCAGATGGTGCATCAGCCGCACAGCCCTTCCCTCTTGCATCAGCCCAGCGACTGAGAAACGACGCAGGGCCAGATGTTCTCCCACCACCTGGTCCCAGACTTCCGATGCCTACTCAGCAGCAACCCGCCTCGCGCCGGCCTGTTGCAGAAATAAGCAGTGCAGGTATGGCGCAGGCAAAACAACCCGGTCCATCTTGTGCACAACGGACAGATGATTGGGCCGGTGAGGACATGATTCGCGGACTTCTGCAGAATGTGACAAGAAATGTGGTGTCACGACCGGCGCCTCTGCCCATGGTGCAGCAGGTACAAAGTCGTGAATCAACACCACATACATCTGGTCCACGCGCACCGCCGGACCAGTGCATGGGTCAGGCAGACGCTCCCTGGCCCCCACAGAGTGTTGTACAACCAGCGCAACCCCTTTGTAGTGAACCGGCTCCTACAGGGCAGGTAGATCCACTTGACATGTGGAGCTTGTTGCAAAGTGGCAAGTGAGAAGACTGTGACATGTGAACCTCAGTCAAAATCAGGGTCCATGACTTCCTGTTGAGCTGACTGATGAAAGGTTAATCCACCCTGATACAAAACAGTATCAGGCATGGTGATTCCGCAAGGTCTACCTTGCCACTGCATTTTGTATTTTGTAACCGTGCGATGGGTATCTCAGAATCTGTAAATTTTTTCTGTCAACTATCAAGCACCATCGCTACTACCCTATGGTAATCTCCTTGCTCACAGATTCTCAAATTGGTTCTGACAGGTCAGTTGATGTTCACGGAATGTGCTTGAACATAGAATGGTGCAGAGTTGCAGATACTGTCAGAATGTACTATGATTGTAGTGCGGTGCAGATGAGGGTAATGGTGGTACATCTGTGATCTACCTGATGCCAGTTCATGAGTTTAGCAGACGACGAGGCTGTCTTGGTAGTTGTCATCGGAATCATTACAGGTCGGATCAGTGCTGTGCGTTACATGCCACTGCGTGTGCTGTGAACACAGGGCTGGCACTGCATGGGTTTTTTCATTATGATTGTTTTGTCACTGTCTAGGATACAGACAATTTTGGGCCATTGTCGACACCCTGTCCTTCACCAACGTGTAACGCGACAATCCTGTAAGCCATATATGCGGAATGCTTCAGACAGTATGTACTACCAAAGGAAAGCGCTCGCCTCACCCCGATGATTACTCCTCGCATATGGTAAACCTCCACCTTCTACTGGTTTGATGCACATTGCAAACACCAGCAGAACAAATCTAGTAGCTCATCTTATTGGAATGTCCACTGTAAGGTAATATCACGCAGAGAGAGCGTGACGATTCCTTTTGTAAAGACAGGCACCCTTTATGCGTCTAACCTCTAGATGCTGAGCCCAAACACAGTGCTAATGCAGTACATGGTCTTACTTTCCCATCTCACAGTGCGGCTGCCATCAGTTGACGAATCCCAATAGCACGAAGCGGCTGTATGAAGCCCAGCTCCTGTTTTCTGCAATATTAGACACGTCACTATGTACTTGAAAGGCTTCTGAAGCCCAGCTAGTCGCCTTATACAATTTTGCAGACACTCATCAGTCCACCTACTGACCATGTCCGGATTGTATTCCTTGGAGGTGAGGGTATCATCCAGGCATTCTTTGACGATGTTGGACACGTCGTCCGCGATGAATACGCCCTGCACATTGTAGCTAAAATCCCGATTTCAACACCGGCATCCGTCAGCTGAAGACGAGCACAATGGTACAGTTTTTGCCTATTATTCAGACTCCGCCTCCGGGTGCAGTGCGCACATCCTCTGCTGCTTGCTCACCCATCGCACGAATTTGAATTTGTCTTGTTGTCGCACAGGTGTAGCGAAGGAGAAAGTGAGTTACACGATATCTAGAGCTTGCAGAGCGTAGTTACACAACTTGTCTCATCAAATCTATTGCTCAGTGCCTACCTCAGTGCTTGAACGTGATGCCGCAGCAACGTGCAAATTGCCCAGGAGACCAGGGAAAGGTACATCAACCAGAATTTGATGGTGTATGCTATCACATGTGAAATTCAATTTATGAATATTAAACCTGGTAGAGCAACTGCTTATTTGTGCCGGCAATCATCGTGCAAAGGACAGCTGCTGTGCAGGGAACGCACGAAGAATCCAGAACGAACTCATGCACTCCAGCCAATCTTCAGCAGAGCCGTCAAGCAACAACGCGCAGTGCTGCCACTCCACCTTGAAATTGCCGACATCACGATTTTCTACATGGACAATCATCTCATGCACCGAGGCGCGGAAGTTTGTAACACCTCGTGGGCCCGTCGTTCCCTTAGAGCTGGCTTCAACGGGCACAAACAAGGAACATCGTCCATGAGCATGCATACAAAATGCACCAAATGCTAACTATTCGCTGAGGTAGTCGCATACCACTGGCACGTCAGCTTCAGGCATCTCGGTGCATCATGGATACTTCCTTAGCGTCAGTCGCTACCAGAAATCGTTGCCCCATGTTTCTCAGTGAACGCAGCGTTCCCAATGAGGAGGCTGTTATCTCTGCCATTGAGGTGCCAGCGCTTGTAACTCGTGCATCACTTCTGTAAGTCCATGCGTGGACCAACAATATACAGGGGCTGCTATACTGTATGGATCATAACAGATAAAACTTTGTGCTGTAGCAATGGCTTTGCATGCCGCACCTTTCTGGGAAAAGTGAGGGAGACATCGCTGCACATCACGGTGCAGAGACAGGTGAATGCACAGATCCGGACTTTCCTCCTACCAGTGCTGCTCTCTTCATGGATCCAGAACATCCACCAGCAACTGCGCCCGCTGGGGTGGATTGGTCTCGTGTGCATGGGCATTTGTATGTACCTGAGAAAAAGCTGGTGTCCATCCTTCCAGTGCGGTACCGCCATATACTATGCATGCTGCTGCATCCTCTGATGCTCACATGTGGATCACATGTGTCTATCAGCTTGCAGGGCGCCCTTCGTGACCGATGGCTGCTTGGTGCAATCGCCTGTGTTGGATGCCGACCAGACCTTCTTTTGGATTTGTTTGTGTCCGACGAGTATTCCGATAAAGGACTTTACACGTTCCAGTTCTACAAGCATGGCTGCTGGCACCAGGTCGTGGTTGACGCGTACTTGCCATGTGTCCTGGGACACGCAGAAGTGTTATTTGCGTGCAGTGGTACCCCAGGTATGTCCAGCCTGGTCCCGGGGGCTGTATTTGTACAAAAGGTTGACATCGATTAGCTGCTGTTGAGCTCTACCTTCCCATGCATGATGTGCTGATGTAGGGGAGCTGTGGGTTAGTTTGATGGAGAAGGCGTATGCAAAGCTTCATGGTTCATTCTTCTCGCTCGATGGGGGTTCACTCAGTGATGCGTTGGTAGATCTAACGGGTGGGGTCCTGTCCAAGCTCAAATTAGACACAGATGAAGCAGAGATCCTTGCGGAGGGAGGAGCATTGTGGACACGCCTGGCACTATACTGCTCGTGGGGCTATGTCATGTGTGCCATGCACAAGGTAAAGCCTGCAGCAGCCAATGCAACTGGGCCTGGTGGCCTTTTACTAAACTACACATACAACATTGTGAATTGTCAACGATTGTCAGACGGAGCTCAATTAATATGCATGCACAACCCGTGGCCGTCAGGGAAATGGCATGGTGCATGGGGAGAACAGTCTCGTGAGTGGAAGAATCCAGGTACGCTGAAGTGCAGAATTTGTATATGTTGCGTGTTGGCGTGGGGCAACATTTACAGAGGATAATGTACATTGTGCACGCATAGCAGCATGCAGATCTACAAGAAGAGCTGCAGAAGTTGCAAGCCTTGCACACAGAGGAGGGCACATTCTGGATCTCTTTTACAGATTTCACACGGGCGTTCAACCGTCTATACGTTACGCAGTTGTTCCCACCATCCTGGCATCAACTAACTTTACACTCAGGTGCTGGTGATGTCAGAATTGCACAAAAAATCACTGTCACGCCTGAACTGGTCACATCAGAGGTGCTTGCTGAAATGAGATAAAGCCGCAGGTTGGCATGGAAGGACTGCAGGGGGCCCGATGCAACTTCAGGGCCACCTAAACTCGGCATGGTGCTGCAACCCACAGTTCAGGGTGACGACAAGGCAAGCAGGTGAACTGCTCTTGTGCATTGGCCAGCAAGATCCTATGCTGCGAAATGGTCGACATGTTCCAAAGGTACAGCGAATTGAAAAGGTTGGATTCATAGTGTTTAGCGTCGCTGGAAACCACAATGGGCGGATGTGGACACCAGCTGGAGAGCATGTGCTTCATGACACTGGGCTCCAGGGTAAGCGGGAGCAGTCACTGTCAATCAAGTTGCAGCCGGATCAGGCGCTGGTGGTAATTCCATATTGCCACTTACCTGGGTTTGAGGGACCCTTCATAATACGGTCCTTTAGCAGCGTACCAATCGAGATGACACAGGTGCGCCACAAATGGAACCAAAAATACCATCTCGTCATACGATCCAACATTGGCATCAGGGCCAGGGCTCACTAATTCTGTCGGACCAAAGGCAATATCATCTACACACGCCAGAAAATACAGGTGCCATCGCCGCTAGCACTTGTGATAGGTGGTGCTTGGAAAGGGCATCTTGCTGGTGGGGGTCCACAGTCACAGACATGGGCATCAAACCCGCAGTTTATGATCAGTACACAACAAAGGAGCCAAGTAATGATTTCTGTTCTGCGATCAGATGATCCACCCACCAACCACGATGAAGAGGATTGCGCTATTGGCATGATACTTGTTGAGGTAACATCATTTAATAGATTATCTGTCACGGCCATTGCGCAGCAAGGTAATTTTCAATTTGCATGCTGTGAAAATATATTGTATTTCACCATGGTGCTCGTTGTAGCCTGAACTTGGAGCCAGTGGCTGGAAGGCGCGAACAAGCCTTGTTGATGATGACCATATCCTAGTCAAGTCAGATTTTGATAGCGTAGACGAAGCGACAGTGTTGCTGGAGATGCAGCCAGACAAAGCGTGCCTGCTTGTGCCATCTGCTGTTGCAAGTGGCATTGAGGGTAAATTTGAGCTAAGGTGAGGCATGACCACCCTACTCTTGGATAGTTGTGTATCGAAATCGACTCCATCCTAATTGGATCTTGTTGTGCACCGGGAAGAGCTTCACAGTTACAGAGTTCAGTTGGCATGCTGCAGGATCCTGAGCTCAGTTCCTGTGGAAGCTATTCCTATGCCAGAACGAAAATGCCTTTCGTTTAGGGGCCATTGGGACCATGACTCCGGTGGTTCGGACCTTTGGCCGTATTGGTACAAAAGGAATCCCAAGTTCCTCATTGTTCCACATGAGCCATTGCAGCTCACGGTGACCCTCGCAAGAGTCCCACGGCAATGGCGCAGAGGAACAGCCTTGGAAAACATGATTGGTTTCTATGTATGCGCTGCAGATGATGTCAACGGCATGATTCGAGAACCGGTGAAGTCCAAGAGAGCAGAATCTGCTTTCGCACCGATGGCTTCTTCAGAGATAACCTACGAGCTGAAGCCGTCCCAAGCAAGTCCTGCTTTCGTGATTGTTCCATGTACGTATGGCCCCGGCCGGCATGGCAAATTTGAGATAGCTATGTCTTGCCCTCAACCAGCCTTTGAGGCCAGGCCATTATAGCATCCATGCAGCTGAGACAAGAACCTGAGGGGTAAAGCAAACAGTTTTGCCTTATGTTGGATCCGTCTCCGCCACGCTATCGCCATTAAACAGGGACGACATCGCGCTGCCGCGTGGCTGTGACACAGCCCAACGGGACCTTTGGAACAAGGTGCCGATGGCGAACTCGAGATGGCCCAGTGTCTACGACAATATGCCAAGCACTTCGCATGTCTAAACATGACCCATGCGTTCACACCAACCGTCAGATATTGTCGTAAAACGCTTGTCGTTTACTAGCCTTTCGAAGGGAGCGGTTGCATCACATGCGCTCTCAACCGAATGTGGTTTTACGTCCACAACAAAGTCTATTGCTCGTACAATTGTTTCATGGAAGCATCGGGATGTGCTCCGGACGTGGCCTGTTAACACGTTTCGGCCGATTTCGCCGAATGCATGAAACTTATTGCGTGCACTTCGTTGTCGTGTCTGATGGGCTGCAGGCACTATGCAGGTGGGAATACATCAGTACAATGTACAGCAACACCAGGTGAACATGAAAGCACAGGCTGGTGAAGCTACGCCGGACACATTCCAGCTGCGCCGCGGGATGAAGGACAGTATGCCGAACATCCGTAGGCTTTGTCGATTTGAATTTATAATTTAGCTGTTCTTGAATAGCATTCCCGGGCTTGCTTGGAAGCCGTCCTTGCTTGCACATGATGGAACGCGACGAGCGGAAACGACATCTGACGGCCCGGTCACCGGACTACATCCAGCGAAGCGGTCCGAAGAAAAAGCCACGTACCTGCAGTGAGTTTGTGGTACGAGGACGTGACATGTAGACTGCCTTGGTTGTTGCAAATGAAAGAGCGCGGTAGCGACCGTTCGCTGTCATACTCATCACCTGCCCCGCGCATGTTCTACGAGGCATGTGGGTACATGGAATCTTCGTTGGGCAGGGGCTTGATTCAGGAGCGCGCGAAAGCGTGTGACGTGTACCGTTCTCGCCGGTTGCAAATGCAAGAGCCCCTGTCAGAGCGACTATGGGTCTTGTTCACTGCAGGATAATAAAGACAGTCAACAGGGCAATCGATTTGGAATTCCGAAGCCCGTTGATCTTTACGCATACAAGTTCATTGATCGTGACTCGCCCAATCCACCACGGTCCAAGTCCAAGGTGCGCGTTTTCGTTTCGTATGCGTCGGCAGTGCACTGTGCGTGGTTTAAATGTGCTTTGGAATTGCCGTTGCCGCACGTTCTTCATGGTATGGTTTGCTCGAAGGTCACATCCACTGTCTATACAGGATGGCCACTTCCGCTTCGTCAATGGTGACAACATCGGCTCCCGTTGTAAGTTTCCTCGTCTCCACCTCTGCTTTCACTGTTCCAATCAGAGTGCAGCTATGCGTTGGCGCAATTTCAGTGGTTTATAGTCACTGAGTGTGTGGTTTGTAGACAAAATCCTCAGCTTGATGGGAGAAGGGACGTTTGGAAGGGTGTTAGAGTGTTGGGATCGGCACCTTCGTGTCATTGTGGCTATCAAGGTCATCCGCAGTGTGCCAAAGTACCGCGATGCAGCAATGATTGAGGTACGTCGTGCTTTTTCACACTGGCACCACTCTGCTTCGAAGACCGCAACGCAGTGCTCGTGTGCGTGCTTCAAATCCGGAGGACTCACTGACTGCACTGTTCTGCTTGTGCAGCTGGAGGTGCTCAACACAATCACGAAGAACGATCCAGATGCCAAGCATTGCTGCATCCATCTGCAGCACTGGTTCGATTACCGTGGCCATGTCTGCATTGTGTTTGAGAAACTTGGTATTTCACTGTACGACTTCATGCATCGGAATGCGTTTAGACCATTCCCGCTGGATGTCGTCCAACATATTGCTCGTCAGATGCTTCATGCGATTGTGTTCTTGCACTCCCTCAATATCGTGCACACAGATCTGAAGCCAGAGAACATCTTACTGAAGTCGTCAGAGTATGTCAAGATTGATAAAGGCAAGTCCAGCCGGTTTGGAGGACGTGTGCCGTTGAACCCGGACGTCCGAGTAATCGACTTTGGCAGTGCGACCTTCAATGATGATCGCCATTCCACTGTCGTTTCTACGCGACACTACAGGGCACCTGAGGTAAGGTTAAAAAAAAAGATCAACCAACTGCTGTCTGCCGTGTAAACTTATGCATCAAGGTGTTGCTGGCTTCGTCAGCAATCTGTGACACCTGCGACCTGCAGGTAATCTTGGGGCTCGGGTGGAATTTTGAGTGTGACATATGGTCAGCTGGGTGCATCATAGTGGAGCTGATTACTGGACGGGCGCTCTTCCAGACACATGAAAACCTGGAGCACCTAGCCATGATGGAAAAAGTCCTGGACAAGATTCCCACAGACATGGCTAGAAGGGCAGCCGCAGATGCCCGAAAGTACTTTGCTGGTGATGACAGTCTGTGCTGGTATCCAAATGCAGGCCGAAAGAGCATCAAAGCTGTGCAGCAGCTCACCAGCCTGAGAAGGCTTCTGAGGCTGGAAGCCGACTCATCGGCTGCGTCCCACCTGGATTCGCTGCATAGCCTGCTTCGTGACATGCTGACATATCATCCACATCGGCGGCGAACAGCGCGTGATTGTCTGTCGCATGACTTTTTCAGGGAAAGCATTCGAAGCCTGCTGCCACGCGATGATGACGAAGACACTACGGACGAAACACGGCAGCATGGAGCCATCGCACCTGAGTTGCAACCGCCACAAAGTCGATCACATGCTGTGTCGCATGCATCTCAGGATGCGGCAGAGGCCTGTCCAAGGCAAGCAGATAACGTTGACGCTGTTCCTTCTGAGCGTGACCCAGGAGATGATGGCCTGTCTCACCGCGCACAGAAAGGCCGTGAAACATGGGAGGCAGCTACGGCACAGGGAAAAGTGATCAATAAGGCTCTAGCTGCAGAAGTGGCACCAACAATGACCACTCGGAGACGGGCTGCTGCACAGGCGTGCAAGGCCACTGCACCAGATAGCTCTGACCATGTATGCAACACTCGTGCAACAGGCCCACCGGATGGAGATTCCGCTGTCCTCGCATTAGAGCCTGAAGCGGACAATGGGGTAGTTTTAATGGCCTCGAATGCTGGGGGTGCAGGGGCACTCATTCCCCCAGTTGCAAGGAAAGAGAATGGGAGGTCAAGAAGGGCTGTGGATCGAGAGTGTGCTGCAGTCGCAGCAAAACCTGTGCTGAGAGATTTTGGACAAAAGGGACATGTACTAGACGGTGATGGGCTAGTGCTGGTGGACTCTGAGCCATCGAAAGCAGAAACTGTCCCACTCAACCTTGAAGAGGATGCACATACATCTGATCAGGCAGAAAATGTCAGATGGGCGCATATGTCATATGCAGGAGTGTAGCAGGTGCATAGCTCAGAGCTGAAGTATGTGTAAAATTGTGACCGGTAGGTGCAGCTGTGCAGTGTAGATGATATTGCACTTACATGTGTATTAGTGCAATTTCCTCTAGTTGACCTGCATGCTGTACGTGCCGTTGATGCTAATAAGACAGTATTAATGATTTCTCCAGCTGATTATGGGCCCGGCATGCGATATTCCTAGCAGCGCAAAACATTTGTTGCAAGTTCCGCCTGCAAGGCATTGTGCCTGGGATCTACTTTGATTCCAAGGTCACGGTGGACGGCGTGAGCAACGCACGCAAGGCTTACCCACGGCGATCAGGCCCCGGAATACAAAGTGGAGCTTAGGCGACTGTACCCCCACCGACCTTTGCATGAACAGAATAACATGTGGTGATCTTATGCCTTTCCTGTTGGAGATGTCCAGATTCGAGCGGTGAAACAGCAGACACGGAAAATCATGTCACGGCTGTGCTGCGCTGAGTTCCGGCATACGTAGGCGTCAGCGCCCAGACCCAGTTGTATCGTGTGTCCACCAGGAATCCACCAGGAAGGGATTGAAACTTTGTAGTTTTTGATTTTCAAATAAACCTATTGATTGTCTCGAATGGCAGAGTTGCGGCAACTTTGGAGTGCCGCCTCGTAATGTGAAGGAACGGTCGTTGCCGCGGACGCGGCGATGCACTATGTCTTGTGCGTACCATGGTGGTGCATCTCGCCTTAAAACCCATGAGTGTGCATAGCTGAACGTGAATATTTTGTACATCAAGGTTGTACCGGCCATGCGATGCTTAAAGCTTGATATTCGGTGATTTTACGCGCCGATCACATGTATTCTGCATGTTGAAGAGTGTTTCCATGCTTGACGCCAGCGGTCTCGATTGGTTTTTCATACGATTTAGGTGTCAAACACATCTGACTTTCTGACGCTGCAGTGGTAGATGAAGGTTGCGACCGGAGGAGCCTGGAAATCGGGGATGCTGTTGCTTGGCGCTTTGACAGCGGCGTGCGCTACCGAATTGCTCCATGTAGCCACAGACTACACCATGTGGACATTTAAATTACTGATATATTGTTTGTGGCGCATGCTTGTTGGTGACTGTGTCGCTCGGGCACTCGTTGCTTGCTTGCTGAACAGTACTCTACAGACACAGACTCAGGTTGCTGCTAACTCTTAGACCAACAAAATACCACCGATTACCGATCTATATCAGCATGTAGCTGGTTTGCAGAGGCACCGCCTACGTTGTGTGGCAGAAGCTGTCGAAATCTAGGAAACCCCCCCCCCTGGCTCCCGAAAGTGTTGAAGACAATGGTGTGGCTGACAGATCTATTAAACAGGCCGTGGCATCAGATAAACAGGCGTGCCTCTAGATCTGAGATGCGTACGCAATTTCACATTTTATTCTATGTCAGTCTGATCACTAGTCAAGGTGTGGCCAACTGCTGCAGAAACAGGCGACCTCGCCGCAGCAGTCAACCGAGTGTATACTCCAAGAATCTGAAAGGCTGAAACAAGCGTACAGCGAGATGTCGCAAAAGTTTTTGACGGACGGCCTGAATGTGGTATGCCACACTACGTTGTATATGACTCAATCAACATTGGATGGCGCACAAGCTGGACATGCCGCCAGAGAGTGCTGTGCTGGCGATTCGGATGGACGCACGGTTTCATACAGGAATTGGTTTCAAGCACCCGACAATATTTTTCTGGGCTGGAATCACTGGAAGTGACAAGCTCCCCAGGCTCCAGGATCGTCGCACCAAAGCGATATGTGGACGAGTGGCCGGGTGGCACCCTGGCCCCTAACGCTGTCCGCCTTATTGTTCTGCCTCTAGATCCTGATTCAAAAATAAGTTCATCAGGCGAATCTGTGACACGTGATGTCCTGAAGCAGCTATCTTTTGTTAAGGATGTGTTCCGCAACATCAGGTCAGGCTACCATGTCACCATCTACCATACGTCCAAGATGATGTACCCATGTCCAGATGCGACCCATCCGACAGGCGGTGTCACGGAATCAACCGCGCCCAGTGAACGGCCAGGGCCCACACAGGCACGGTGTCCCCCTGGCGTACCTGCCCCATGTGGAGCTGGCATTGAAACAATCATGAATACACCCGGATATTGCGTAGGAACTGAACCGACCAGCGTTCATCACAGGAGTGAAACTTGCTGCATGTCAGGGCTCACGGGAAACATATATGGCCATGGACAGTGCAGTCCTCTGATGTGCGTGCTTTTGATTTGCAGGGACACATTGAAAACGAACTGCAAATATGCTCAGCCTTTGCATCTGCTTGTGGTCAAATCCAGTTGGAGTTCGAGCGCGTCGTTTTCACGGACACTGGGACACTCCTGTTAACCTGGATCGACCCGTCGGGGAGGATTGAGCCACTGAGAGCAAAGCTCCGGGCAGAGTTCCCGGGTACGCTGACTGATCCTGAACTATGCAATTTTAGCATCAAGCAGCTGTCAGGGAGACATGGCCTCACAGCAGCACAATGATTGCAGGTGCACTGAAGATACCACAAAGCGATATTGTCCATATAAGCTTGCTACGCGTTCTGTGTGTCCAGCAGCTGGATGTGTACATCAGGCAGAAGATAGATGCTGTTTGCACGAAGTGGACAAGTCGCTTGAAGGGAACTACATGGGAACCAGACACGCTGATGCATGTTTGTGAGGAATGTTTCAGTACCATTGAGGGGCAGCACAGCCGGTTCGTGCTCCAATAGCGGCTGGTTTCCCGACTCGTGTTGCATTCCTTCGCGATTTCCTTTCGAAATAATGGTGAAAATGCTACCGTCGCGTTTGAATGCATTGTGCCTCGTGTATCATCAGAGCTGTAAGGACATGTGATCTACCTGCGTTTCTTTCGCCTTGTCGTGGTGGCACGCTGCATTGGCTTGGGTAAGAAGGACAGGCTTCTCACTAAGGTGTCATCTGGCACGTCGCTGTTTGCAGTGTTCTGCAGCTCGTCCCATTGCAATCTCACAAGCGGCTCCATCATACGGTCCAGCAGACACACTATGTGGCGCTCTCCAGTGGATTTTTCAACCACCCCATCCCTTGCAAGCGTGTCCAGTGCACGTGTCATGTAGGCTGCCCGACACTTCTGCAAATTGGTTTCAGTGAGTAGTAGCAACAGACACAAGCCTGTGTTTCAGGCAAGCAAGGATGGCACACCATCAGCTCGAACGTGTATGGTGCTGCTTTGCTCAGCTTGTCATAAAACTCCGGCATGTCTTCTGGAGACATTGCAGCAGGGGACATGATGTGCCACATCTCCTCTGGTAGATTGAGGGGTAGCAGTTTTCGGCCCTGTTCATGCAAGAGATCAAAGAAACCTTGTGACTCCTTCTGTTCATCCTCCTCGCTCAGGTTGTCACCGAACATTTGCCTGCATGACCACATTTTACTGCTGTGGGTCACAGATCACCTGGGTCCGACAGCCTGGGTGCTGCCACGGTCATGCACACACCAACACTCGGACATGTCAACGCGAACGGTACACCACTCAGCTGTCACGCCCTGCACTTGAGTACCTGTCTCACTCCCATGCTGCTTGTCACATGTTGGGAGGGAGCTGACCGGTACATCCCCCACAGGACGGTCAACACAAGGTGCAGAGAGAGTCAGAGAGTGGCACTATCACCCGACCATTGGCGGTTCCGTTAAATACCACACGACCGAATGGGCGCACGTTGCGACCCAAAAGGCTCAGCCAGGCAACTCTGACTGCATAAAACCATGTTCGTGCCATCACACCACACTGTTTGACAGTGCCGACACATGCTCGTCAATGTCAACTGTCGATGACCACCGAGTGTCGATCGCTGAGAGATGTCATTTGCTCGACCATGCAACGCTCACCACAATCAAGGAGGAGCCAAGAGGCACACTGTGCAAGCTCTGCAAGCTTGGGCCGTGGTACATCCACGAGCTCCACCTGCCGCCCAGCCTCGACTGTTTCGACAAGGTGCCTATCCAGGTGCTCCCACGGAGTCATTCCTGACAGGAACATTGCATGCCAGATGTCCCGGAAGAGCAGCTTATCCTCCATGTGTTTCTTGAAATCCCGTAGCTCCGCTGGATACGCAGCCAGCTCCTGAAGAACCGTCTCGTAGTCCTCCATCTCGTGCAGAGCTGCGAGTGTGCGGCCCTCAGCATAGCTGCGTCGCATTGTGGCACTGTCAGGGTTCAGGTCCGACGTGTCCGTTACCCCTGCACGAGTCGTCATCACCTCCGCCGCGCCTTAGCCATGGCTGTCACGGCATGAATGTCCATGGTAACGGGGACCCGCCGAGAGTGACAGAATGCGTGTCCCCCTGTTTGTGCAGGCTAACTCATCCAATGAGCACTCGCGTCAGGTCCCGGCGCTGCAGTGCGCGGCAGCACAAACGCTGCGGAGCGCTTGAACCACAACCATGCGGCAAACAGGTCGTGCTGGGTCACCAGGTAACAGGCGTCTGGTACAGCACAGCCACAAATCACTCCCTTCCGTGCCGCTACACGCCAATGAAAGCTGTGAAATTCGCAACAAGAACATGAGCCTTTGTCCCCACAGCGTGACAGGTAGATGGCAAGGATGGGCATGGATGTGCCACTGTGCAAGTCGGCACTGCGGAGGCGAAGGGTGAGACGCCATACTTGCTTCCAAGGCTCTAGCCAGAGTAAATTTGACCGAAACCAGGATGAGAAGCACTATCCCACACATCTACCAGTGTCATGGAGCGAGACCTTGTCAGATGCCCAGACATGACACACAGTGCCGCGCTGTCCCACACGAGTGGGTATCAGTGAGCGCATGAGCGACGACAGGTGTGCGCATATCATCTTCTCCACGGTTCGCTGGCACCAGGCCTCCAGGGAAGCAGCATTGCTCGGCCGATGCTGGCGGCTAGAGGGAGTGCCGCACCCATGCAGACGCGCTGATAGCCGTCAGCGATCTGCTGCACGTGCTCCTGGCTCGACGCAAGACCTAGACGCTTGCGGGCGCCGTCCACGATTCCCGGCGCCATATCGTTGTGCAGCTGCAGAGCGAGCACCTCAGGCCTGACCAGCATCAGCATGCCGCGGGCCGTCTCCAAGCTGGCAGCGTGAAAGCGGTTGACCGAGTGCACAAAGATCAGCGTGTTGGTCTCCTCGAGCTGCAGCGGCTCCCCAGTAGCTACCTCGTACCTGCACACCCATAGCAGTTGGTTGCACGTGTGCACTCCTGGCAGGGCCTGCTGTGCGGCCTCAGCGGCCGGGGCTCACCTCTGCCCACCCCGCCCGCCATGCGCAGCTGTCGGCAGCGCCGGGTGGAGCACGCCACAGTGGTGACCGGGCTACAGGCATGGACCCGATGGCAGCGTGGCGGACTCGCGGATGCCTGTACGGGCGGAGCTCCAGTGCACGCATGCGGGCACGGGCCTCAGGTGCAGTGGCAGTGTGGTGGACACAGGTAGAGTGTGGCGGCACCGTGGCATGCTCCACAACAGGGAGAAGCACACGCTTCTGTGCGAGACAAATCAATAGCCTGGGGTTCCGATTTTGGGACAGGAGTGGCGTTCAGAACCGCGGTGTGCCGTGCCGTGCTGAGACTCAACTGCTTTACGCCAACGCAAAGGCGCATCACAAGAAAACATCATCCCAACAGCCTGAGCCGAGGCGGTGACCACGTCCACCCATGCATCCAGCGCACCAGGCTGCCTGCTGAGGTACTCCTATGTCTTCGAACGTGCCTGTCCGCAGTTTGGTCGTGTCGAGCTTTTCCTGGGCACGGAAGTACTCCATACTGAACTCCTCGACCTGCTCAGCAGGTGAGGCTTGGCTTCCAGGCAGCACATCTCTCACGTGCTCCTGGGATAGGCGCTGAAGACGGTCCACGAGGGTTGCCTGACCTCGCGGGACTGCGTCGCCTGCATGCAGTTTGTGTCTGCAGGTTTCTGAGCACACCTGTGAATGCTCGTTTCGCTGGAGGCTCGGCAATACACCCCCAGCATGACACAGGTCCTGATCACGTCACATTCTGGCTTCGGCACGTGACAACACCGCCTGTATTTGCGACATGAGGCAGGTGACCTGACCTTCTCCTGGGTGGCCAGAGGTGTCCTTTGATTTCGATGACTGCGATGAAGAACACTGCAGATGACGGAAGATCTGACACAGAGATTGTTGCCCGATGCCAATAGTATCAGCTGGTATGCATGAGTTGACGTAGCTAGGGGAGAAGACTCGGTGCGCTGTACACAGACTCGCCCGCAGCCGCGCGGCCGCGCACAGCATCAAGGCTGGTACACGATCAGTGAGCGCTTACACCTCAGACGCCTAACTAAGCATGCTTCAGGTGTGAACGTGTTGCGGGAAAGTCCTTGCAGGAACTGGGCGTCCCTATCTAGCGTCGCGTGTCCATCACCGGATGAGGCAGGGGCAGATCGTTGACAGAATTTCGGTTGTACACGCCACCTTGGCCTCAAACGTTATGGCTCGACTTCAAAATCTGCGGAGCACATGTCCGCAAGTCCGTGCTGCGTGCAAGTCGAGCGCTGGATCTGGAGTGACTAATGTTGCCCCTCAGCCACCCGGTGGCAGAGGTGCACACAGCCAATCACAGCTGTACACTGCAGAACATGCACCAGACAAAGCGTGGAGTGTCTAGCATCAGCATGTGCATACATCATCAGTATGAATGACGTGGGACGAACCACCGTTTTACTCTGATGCCCTCTCAAAGCAAAAGCTTGTGAGACCGCGCAGCATCCTCGTTACCAATTTCTGGCAAAAGCTCCAATTCGGTGGCTTACCATGCATACAGAGATGTTGGATGATCACCTCCACGCTGTGCTGTATACGGGCGATTGGAGTGCTGCTTAACCTCATGCATATGGCCACCCTGCCGTCGCTGGTATCCGGGTAAGGTTCCTCTACATCTGCTAATCCAGCTCACACGTCATGTATCTGCGTGATAGCGCAATGACATTAGTGACACTCCAGGTGAGGTCAGTGCTGCCTGGCACGCTGCTGTGGAGCGTCTGCCATGGCGTGTCATCCACAGCAAATTCCGATGCACATACAGCGGCTTGCCAAGCACACTGCGGGAGTACGAATCTCTGCTGACCATCCACACCCTCCACTGCCATGCACTCTTTCGTGCGGCCCCCTAGAGGTCGACATGCGTGGCAGGTGGTCCGGCCCACTGCGGCCGTTGGCGCAACTGGCTGGTGCACAGCACTACTCTGACGCGTTTGAAAGCCGCCTGCTGGCAGCCCGCACTCCAAGACTCATGCGCAACATTTGTCATGCCTCGCTGGGCGCAACAGATGCGCTGACTTCTCTGCGCAATTGGCCGCCACGTCCGCGCGAGTGCTTGCCCCCCGCCGGCCCTGTCCGCACCTGGGCCTCCCATTCACATCGCCGTCTATGCAGGCATCTGGTGCACTGCCCTGGCTGCCACATTCCGCTCAACGGACGCCTGTGTCAACACCACAGCGTCGCAACTACCATGCATGTACTCCCCTGTCGCACGTGGACTCCGCCTCGCCGAGTCGATGACCGCAGCCGTACGCTGAAGCCACCTCAGCCGAGGGGCGACGACCACAGCGCCACAGGTTCGTCGAGTCATCGCACCCCGTGCGTAGCCACCTTTTCTCAGTACTGGTCGGCTGTGTGAGCCCCAAGTTTGGAACCCTTCAGCCAGCTTCACGCAGATCTCTCTGGGTGCCACGTAGAGCCCCTCCGATTGTCCTGTATCTGTGTGACGCTGCACGCACGCATGCTTGCAGTCAAGTGCCTCCGCCAGGCGGTAGCGCTGTCTGCCGTGCCCCTGCCGCCACCCCCTGTGCACGCGCCGCATGCATGTGCAGGGGCGCTGTGGCTGATGCCCGCCTTTGTTTGGCATGACATCCGATCTGGGTTTATGGTTTCTTTCTCTGTACTCATGCATGCAGTACGCCCTGCCCTTACCACTTTTGCTTTCAAAGAGAATCTTCAAAGTCGGGCATCATGCCAGACCCAACCGGGCATCAGCCGCAGCACGCCTACGCCTAAGGGCGGACGAAACAGAAGCATCAGACACAATGGGGTCCACCACCGAGTCCTCCCACCTGGAACCACACGGGACAGGGGGGTCTGTCATCCACACATGGACGTGAGACTAGTCCGGCAAACACAGGGCGCTTGTAGCAACACCTACACCTGGGGCAGTCCCACACACGCGCGCTGCGCAGGCTGCCGAACCGATGACACAGCCAGCCACAAAGTGGGTGCGGAGTCTCTGCGTATCCTGGCCTAACACAGGCATGGGGTCCGGTAGGGTCCGGTAGGAATGGGACAGAGCATGCAGATGCAACATCCTCATCCTAGAGCCCGCCTGGAAGAAGCTTCGCACAATCGCAGTGGCTGCATCGCCCCCGGCTGTGGCCCCAGGACGTTGTGACGCAGGCAGATTGCCGGAGACCAGCTGCATGCACGACAGCATCATACCCTCGATGTACCTCCATCTGTGTTCCACCGGAGTTTCCGCAGCCATACACAGGCTCCTGACACAGGGGGCCTGCCAGGGAGGAATCGTGCATCCCGTAGTAAAAAGCGTGACCTCCGCGACGCTGGGAAGACCGCAGGACCATGATAGGGTGCACCACTGCTGAGAGTTTACTTGATACGGTGCATGCATGGAGTCAGGGAGTGGCAGGATGCGAGCAGTGGACTGTCTGTCTTCAATGACTACTCGCTTGCATTTGCAAACGCGTGCTCGAATCGGGCCGCGACCAGTGCCCGTGCCAGTGTCAGCCTCACGTCGGAGCAACCACTCGCAGGCACTGTCCTAGGTGTGTGTGTCGTTGAGGGGTGAGCACGGTGTGTATTTCTGCGGCCAGGCCGCCAGCGGTCATGCCTTGTGTTGCAGAGCAAACATGATTGAACGCAATTGCATGGGAGGCAGTGGCGGTGTGGAGCCATGAGTCCGATTTGGCTAGAGCGGAGTACACAGTGGTACCTTTGAAGTCCGGGGAGCGGCCTGGTGGTGCATGTGTTGTGCATCGGTCCCGCATTCATACTGGCGTGTCCCCATTACCCCATGGTAGCAAGTGTTATCGTGAGCGCAGGCTCATGCCCCAGGCCGCAGTGGAATGGTTATGCGATTGGAGGAGCGCAACCGCAAGCTGACGGATGCAGTGTGCGGGCTAGAGGATTCAGACTGGGCCTCTAACAGGACGTCCCATGCAACGGTGCTTGGCCAGTGTGCACAATTGGCAAGCGCGCGACTGTGTGTGTGTGTGATTACATCGAAGAGGGGCACGGTCACAGGTGCATCACGCAACGGCGTACAGGTCTCGAATCAGACCACCTAATCACTCATCCTCTGCACACGTCCGGGCGAGGCCGAACCCGCCGTGGCGCAGTGGCAGGTGGACCTGATCCAGAGTCGTGGCCGAAATCTCCGGGTCTCGCGCGATCTCGCGCAGGGCGGCGACAGCCCAGGCCTCCACTTGCCAGACCGCGTCCTCAACGAACGCCCACGGCAGCACACGCACGAGGTGCGCCATGCGTTTCTGCAGGGATGCACGCAGGACAAGCCACTTGTCTTGGGGGGAAAGGGGCAGGTCGAGGAGATGGTTGATCAACGCACATGTTTTGTCTACGCGCTCCTGGCAGTACTCCCTGAGGAAGGCGCCAGAGCCGAGGTGGGCGCTGGCGCATACAATGCCCCGTGGGCGGTGTGGTAGATCGAGCTCCGCGGCCGCAGCGATGGCTCCGTCGAGGTCGTCTTGGGAGTACACTCCACACTTTGCCGGCACGACCTCCAGGCCGACGGTTCCGGCGCGCTCCGTGAGGGTCATGTAGGCGTTGCGCAGAGGCTCTCCCTGGCCCTGCAGGGTGCAGTCGTCGGCGTACGCGTGAACTGACGTGTCGGTCGTGTCCGCTGCTTTTGTTGCCGATTTGCGGGGTCCCTGCAGCGTCAGTGCGAAGAAGACCGGGGCGACGGGGTCGCCCTGCTTCACCCTGCGGGATGAGGTGATGGGAGCTGCGCCGTCGTGGGCCCCGACGACGTGCAGCCGGGATGGGGAGGTGTTGGCCCAGATGGCGTACGGCAGGAGGGCGCGTTCCTTGACCGCGTTGAGCATGGATTGGATGTGGATGGACCTATATGCGTTCTTGAAGTCGAGGGCGATGAAAATCCCTTCTGGGTCGTTGGTGAGGGCTGCGTGAAGTTTGTGCCCCAGCGTCTGGGTGCCGCCTTTGACGTCAATGCCTACCTGCGGTGGCGCAAACGAGGGGCCAACGTCGGGGTACGCTGCGGACGCGCCGCGACTGGCGATGCGTACCTATACTTCTTGACATGCGATGTGGCGCACGCCGCTGTCATGTTCGCGGAATGGGCAGAGGAGGGAGCTGAGGAGTTCTGGGATATGCGGAAATTGGCCTGCAACAATCTCGTTCATGAGGCGTGTGATGGCCTCTCTTGTAAGTGGGCTGCCTCGCGAGGCTGCGGAGATGTGCTCGTACGTCCAGCCACTGGGGCCGGGGGCTTTGCTGGATGAGAGTCTGCGCAGGACTTGCTGGGCGATCCCGTCTGTGTTTTCTGGTGCTGCGGTGGTGAAGGGGGGTGGCTGGGCGGGCGCTGCGTGTGGGTGGGCGTCTTGCCGTTTCTGCATGTCCTCTGGGGAGGGACCGTGGATGATGATACCTGGATTGAGGCAACCTGCTGCACGGGACAGGTTGTTCATGGTCAGTCTGAAGTGCATGCGGGCCGCTGTACGGCGTTTTGCGGTGTTTTGGGCTTGCTGCTGTCAGCGGTGGCAGGGGAGGGCGGCTTGGCGGCGTTCTTCGTAGAGGATGTCTTGTCCGTTGCATAGTGCTTGTACGCGGGTGCAGATGCGGCGTACCAGGTCGGTGGGGCTGCTGTCGGTGAGGATCTGGGGCACGTACCATAGCATGGCTATCGTCGCTGCTTGATTGTCCGGGGACTCGAGCATTGCGGTGATGAGCTCTGCCAGGCCGTCTCCGAACTCTTTCCATGCTTTCTTTGGCAGTGTCTGGGATGGTGTGCAGCGGCTGTCTTGGTCAATGTTGGGGGTGCCTGCGCGGTGGGGGAGCTATGGTAGCTGGGGGTCAGGGGCTGGTCGTGGTGGTGGCGGGGGCGGTGACGGGGCGCATGGTGTGCTGGGCTGGGGGGGCGTGCTAGGCCCGGCAGGTGTGTCTGTGGCTGGGGGGGTCTGGGGCTGCGAGGGCTGGTCGCTGTAGGCTGGCGTTTTGTGTGTGCGTGTGTTTGTATGTGTGTGTTTTTGCGCCACACACCGTTGTACTTACCCGAACTTATCCACGCATCCGAATGGCCACACAGTGTGCACGTTCACGGCAGGGAGATGCTCACGAGTATGTGGTGTAGGTGCGATGAAACGTGCAACCCACCGAGCCCACGCACTGGCCTAGGTGTTGGGGTTGTGACCCGGCTCCCCCATCACTTATCTCTGCAAAAGTATCATCTACAATCTGTTGATTAAGAGATTACCTGTTTGGTGCGAGAGATCAAGCTTGGGATACACTTTGTCTCGCACTTTCACTCAAGCCTATGGTAACTCGCTGGCCCAACGCGTCGGTACGCTATCAGCGTAACGCGAAATATGGGAGACTGCATCGACCATATTCTTCTGTTACATGTAGCCGTGGCCGCTTAGTGGTGCGAGCTTCGTCAAGCGAGTACGACGCGCTTGCTGTCACACCGGTACGCTTGAACCTGTGCTTCAGTCTTGCAAGAACGAAACTGCACGCATACCAATGCGACCAAACAGCACACCAGAGATAAAAAAGTTTCAGTGAGTGTACACCGTACTCTTCGTGGTTCATCATACTAGTCCGCAGGTGCCAGGTGATTGCACTGTGGCCGTGCATGTGATTCACCCAAGAAACGCTCAGGATGGGTTGGCGCCAAAGCCTGACGCACATAGATCGAAGGAGACACAGTCAGACTCCGTATGACGACTCATGTTCATGGTTTTCGCAATACGGTGCATGCAATGGTGGCCTGCGCTTTTGGTCAAACACCAGCACAACAGCCCATGCATGAGAAGCGATGCAGATTCACCGCAAATCGTGAATAGTTAGTAACACCACATCCAAGCGAATAGCATCGACCTTCTCTACTCATGCATAGATGGGTGCACCATCAACATGATCATCACGTACCTATGTGTCAACCAGCTTGAATCAACTGTTGTCGACTATATGATTCAGCGCAGCCCTGTTTGGAACATTGCTGAGCATACACCACTTGGAGAGTTGATAATTCCAATGCAAGCAGGTCCAAAGAGTCAGTAGCGGGGAAGAGACGACCCTCACATCCTTGTGGCAGGATGATGAATTGTGCACGGTGGTTTTTGCCCGATCCTTTGGATGTCCCTTTTGCCAGTATGTCGCCGCCCCTCCTTGCCTGAAAATTTTTCCTACACTCTACGTGTACGTAGTCCTGTGCTCTGACGCTATTTCAAAGTCTGTGCAAGTGAAAGTTGGTGGCTTATTGGTCGCCAGGGGTAAGCACTCACAGTGGGATGTGCATTCTGGCTCCGCTGCACACTCTCATCGCCCTATGTTTCCTAGTTTTTAAAATCAATATGTATGGATGTACCCGCATATGGATGCATTGCGTACAGAATCCGCAGCAGCTCATCCGCAAGCCTGGTAGCCCAGCTCTTGGTAGAGCTCAATGGTTGAACTGGTAGAGCTCAATGGTTGTTTGCGGTTGAACGTCCATAGCGTAGACAACTGAACGCCATGCCATGTGTGATGGTGTTGCCAGGCGTGATGGTGTTGCCATGAGTCTGTGGTGATGCGTAGGGAAATGGCGAGGCAACTGAGCAGAGACTATCTGTCAAGGCTGAAGGAGCAAGATTGTAAACTAGTCCTTGTGTCAATCGGGACGCGGGAGACAGGAAAGAAGTTTGCAGCAAAGACGAACTTTCCAGAGGAGCTCCTGTTTGCTGACCCTGAAAACGCTGCATATGATGCACTGGACCTTCGAAAAGGCTTCCTGGTCACTTACATATCCCCAATCACACCCATAGCCATTGCAACACGCGCCATTCGCTCTGGCTTGAAGGATCTAGGGGATGTGATGAAGGACTGGACCCCCTAGTGCGCAGCCATTCCCGCATATGCATGTCCCTTGTGCTGGCATGCTTTGGTTCCGTGAGCCGACTACATGGCCACATCTGGGTGTTCCAGTTTCTGGCACTCTTCATGTCCTTGTATGAAGTTCACCATGGCCTGACTACGGCCTCACCGTGATACATGGTGCCTCCATGTCAACAACGTGGCGCAGCACTGCTGAAGCCGTTGGTGTTTGCAGCCAGCCGCCTAAGGGCCTAGAGCAAGCCTCGATTCAGGGAGGCACCTTTGTATTTGAAGGAAAAGAGTGTGTTTGGAGCCACCACGATCCAGCCACAGCAGCCCATGCAAACTTTGACGACGTTCTGGAGCAAATACGCAGGGTGTCAGTGCGAGAGTGACCTTTGCGCGCTCAGCCCTCATCATCTTCTTCGGTCCAGCTGCAAGCTATTCAAATTCAAGTGTCTCTGCATTGATAGCGCAGCATGTGTATCCAGTGGTTTCGATGGATCCGACGCTTCAGATGACTGTGACAGCAGTGGTCGTGCGCCAGGGCAAATCCTTTCCAGCCTGAGAGTTTCCTGTGTGCCGGGGGATAGGGTTTCTGTGGAGTTGAATGATTGTGGTGATGGAGCTTCCCGGAACCACCACCGCCGTGACAGCTTTGGAGGCATCATGATCATGGGTTGTTGCATGGACTTCGGAATTCGAAGCACGTGCTATAAGCAAATACGCAGGGGAAGCTTCATGCCCCGATGTAGCGCGACAACATGCTACACTGCCAGCAAGGCACCATACATTCAACATGCCACATTGTCCATGTCCGCTCTTGACTGGGCATTAATGGTCCAGCAGCGAGTGTGCTACACATGCTTGCTCGGATCCAGGTACATCTCTCAGATGTATGTTCAAGTGAACTCTGCCACGCTGCTCAGGCACCCACCCGCAGCAGACCATGCAAGATGCGCAGAAAGCTTGTCATATGAGACCAAACGTCCAAAGGCATCCATGTTCGACAGAAGTACACATACGTGCCGCCTTAAATCTCCAGACTCGACTGTGGGTTGCATGAGAAAAGGTGCCGCTGCGCCCGAGGCAAACATGGACACCATGCTTCTGATACCCCTTAAGCCACCTCATGTTGTAGATGTGCATGACATGGGGCTACCTGCAATTTGTTGCCAACCGCTCCGCAGATGAGTTCCCTTTCCTGAAGCGTGTGCAATGCAGAGGCGATCTAGCGGTGTAAGTGCCTGCGAATGGTCTAGACAGTAGCGGTGCTACGATCACTGCACTGTGTGTGGGCAAGGTTTTGGCTTGCCTTGTCAGCTGTAACCAACAGCTGTAACTAACAGCTTGGACTTACCATGCCGGATAGTTCCTATTAACTGCACATAACTCAAACGCGCCTGCTTGTGGTCAGTGAGCATGTCATTACTGTGATTCCCAGGTACCGGCGTAGCCACAGAGATACCTGGCCACATGCACAGTGCCAGGAAACCGAGGCCTTCCCTGGCTGTCAAGCGTAGCTGGACAGCACAAATTCATTCCTCGTATGGATACTTTGCTGCTAATGCTTGTGGGGATGCCTTGGAATAGTGTCACGACCCGATTTGTGGCTGCTGATGTGCCTGGATTTTCGACACGCGAGATTCATTATAGCACGTGCCGCCGCTGGCCCAGCCCACTTCAACAGCAACGGAAACGACAAGAACAGCGCCCGCTGTAAATAACATGTCATATTTGGAGCGAGTCCGGAATCGTTTTACTGTACCGAGTTGAGCATAGCCAGTTGCAAGTGTTCACGGCTCGAACTGGTTTCAGATTCTACACTCACGATATCGGAGCACAAGCAATCATGAACGCCACGCGTGCTTTTAAGCAGAGTCACCCTGGCACCTCAGTGCGCGCTGTAGCATGCTGCGCGGGACCTCGCACCCAGGCACAACCACTCAGTGCAGTTGCTCGCGGCACTATTGCGTCGGTCGGAGCTGCGATCGTACTGGCCTGTGCCCCTGCACTCGCAGATCTCAATAGATTTGAGGCCGCCACTGGAGGTTCCGCTTTTCATGTGAACTCTGACGGCATGCGCGATTGCGGTCGTGTACTGAACCTGCGCCGGTGAATCTGCAGGCGAATTTGGAATGGGAACCGCGGGACAGTATGGTGAGGCGGATCTTAAGGATAGAAATTTCTCCGGTCAGGTAATTTCTTCACTTTCGTGTATGTCCTGATGCTGCGTAGAGCATCCTGTGGCGCGTGTAGCTTCAGAGAACGACTGGCTCTGACATAGCACGTCTGGGTCATGGGCATCATTAAGGCGCCGTACACGTTTGATTTTGAGTATTGGCCGCGAGTGACCCCAGTTGCTGGTGAAGTGTCCAAAGAAAGTATATGACCAGCACCGCGGGTGGTGGTGCCCCTTGTGGCACTGCGAAGTTTGACGGACGCCCACTGCTTGAGCAGGATCTGAGGAGATCTAATTTTACATCCGCAGACTGCCGCCGTTGTAAGTTTGTTGGCTCCAAGCTGAACGGTGCTGCTCCCTGTCGATGTGAAGGGTGTGCTTGGTCGATGTCCACGCAACCTCGTTCAAGTGCCTGTGCATGTTTCTGAGCAACAGGTCACTTCAATGTTTATGCAGGCGCCTACCTAATCAAGACGGTAACATACCAGGTGCAGTTCCTGATCTGCTGTTGCCAGCCTGTGTACATGTGATTGAGTGCAAATGGCCAGGAGCGATGTGCGATTCTGTTCATCTGCACACCAACCATGTGGATTTTTGCTGGCAAACGTGTCCGCAAACGCATATTTTGTTAGGAGTCTGCTTCTGTGCATGTTGGTTGCAACATGACCCATGCAGCGGCGGCCATAACGTTGACCAGGCTATGGCATGCAGGCCGACTTCACTGATGCGGACGTGTCAGATGTTTTATGGGACCGTGCAGTCATCAACGAGGCTATTCTCAGAAATGCCATCCTGCAGCGCACTGTGTTCACATCATCGGATCTTGGAGGCGCGGACATCTATGGTACAGATCCTGCGTACGGATGTGCATGTATTCCTACAACCGGTTTGCAGCCCCGAGGCTTGCAGTCATTCAATGACGTTAATGCCTGTGACAACATCATGCAGGGGCTGACTTCACAAACGCCCTTGTGGACAGGTCACAGCAGCTCAAACTGTGCAAGTACGCTGATGGAGTCAACACAGTGACAGGCGTCTCTACACGGAAGTCCCTTGGTTGCAACAGCAGGCGTGCCTTCAAGGTCCGAATCCTCACCCTCTCCCAAGTCATACATGCATGGAAAAGACTCCTCCTACCTCCTCAAAAGAGTGGAGGACCAAAGCTCATCGAGCGGGTCTGGTCTGTATGTCCATGATTAACTACCTACCTTTCTATGAATGTTGTGTCGCATGCAGGCTGCATCACCCAGCAGCTTGGATGGACCACAGGTCAACGAGGAAGACAAGGAAGCGTTTGTTAAATCGATGCCAACATACCGCAACTAGTGATGCCGTCTCATGTGTCATGTGTGCGTTGAGTGGTCCAGTGTCAGCAACTGTCAGATATAGCCCTACGTATTGATGCACGTACATGTGCCCAGGTTTGCCTAGCTATCAACCTCTGTAGCCAAAAGACATGAATTTGTAACACTCGTGCGATTTTGCATGTCTTTTTGAGCTGTTCTTGCCCAGCGGAACCGCCTCGTGAGGATGCCAGTGGCCTGCCAAACGCATGCAACACATGCATAATCGCCCTTGCGCATGGTTGCTGACTCTTGGCGTGTGCTTACCGCTTGACTGCATCAGCCCGACACATAGTGCTTTCTGAGGCGACGGTGTCGATAAGTTCCGCAGAGATACGCTCTGTCGACCGTGTGCTCGTCTGTGGAGTAAGCAACCCGTCGGTAACATGCTGATAATATGCGACAGCCCAAAAATGCTCGGCCGTTTCAGACGCTTTCTTTGCTGATCGTTGTTGGTTGTGCATGCTTTTTGTTGGGCAGATATTCGTCTTACCTGAAGCACACAACTGCTATATCAGTACCAGTTCCGTCAGGAGATGAAAACCGTTCCGCACATGGGATCGCGCTGCAACAGAAGCATGTACCAAGATCCATCAGCCAGAAAAATATCGTGTCTTTGTGGGAAACCCTCGAAGAACCATATCGATGGCTAGACGAAGTGCCACCGTTGACGCCCGGAGTGACCGGTGAGAAACACTGGCTGTGCTGCAAAGAACAGGTCTTAAACACACCGTGGCAACCCATTGGATTTGTTCATGTATCCGGATGGTACTGCACCGTGACTCGGGGTAGTACGTATGTAGCAAACTCAAAGCAATGCTTCGTATTCTACATGCATGAAGCAGGTCACATGCATGCGATGAAGATCAATTACAACGAGCACAGCACCTGCTGAACAGTCATGATGGTAATGTTCACACACACTGCCTGTTTGTTTTCCTTTCTACCTGCCTGTTTGCAGTTTCAGTGGTTTGCTGTGATGCGGAGCAGAGTGTGATGGTTTAACACACCGGTGTAATCAAACATGAACTGCTACCACTGGATATCAGCGATAAATTCGCTAATAAGACTGTTATTAGGGTAGACAAAGTACTCCCTGATGTATGCTTGTCCGTGGGGGCGCATGTGCAACTCGTGATCAGTTGGCGGATGCCGTTGGCTCAGGCGTGATGCAAGGTCTCCATTCTTTGCGGTCACAACTTTACTGTCACCAGAACTGGGTTTGTCTAGGTCTAATCGATGATTGTTTGCATTACGCACACCAGCTTATGGATTGGCTGTATGAGCTTGAGTGCTTGCTCTCGCATTTCTCAGAGCTTCCAGACTCGGCGTCATCAGCCACTCCTGGTTGCACATGTCCCTTACCTTTACATCAGGCCTGCACATAGCAGCGAATTACAGAGATGTGAACATGCTTGAAATGGCTCAGTGAAGCAGTGATGTTCACCGCCTGCGACCAAGCTGTGATTCCTGGCTAGCTGGCCAGCAATGGCAAAGCCTGCTGACTCTTGGATTTGTCGCACAGTGCTGTTTCGCAACGGCGTCTGCTCAATTGACCTCCATGGATATGGGTTGTAACGTAGCAGTATATGTAGTTTACGGACTCCTGTCTGCACGCAGGGTGTGGAATAGCAGCCTATCAACTATAAGGTTTTGCCTGTACCTATCCCAAGTTATCTGCAAATAGAGTAGAGGGTGCAGGTGTGTCCGAGTATACCGTACAGCCTTTCCAAGTCCTTTCTCTGCACCCCAGGATCGTTGTATTCCCCAACTTCATCAACAACGCCACAGCAACCCAGTTTATCAAGCTTGCTGAAAAGCGCATGATGCAATCGCAGCTGGCGCTCAGAAAGGGGGAGACAAAGGATGGCACCAAGGGTCCGCCACCACCGGAAATTCAAGCACGTGCACGTTGCCAGCACACATACATGTGACAGTCCACCTATATTCGTAAATGAGCAAAACACGCCTCTGTCGGCTGTTACATCTGCAACAAACTCGGATCCGGCTTGTGCTGTGTAGATGTGCGGACAAGCTCTGGGACTTTCGTCGATCGCAGAGAAGACAAGTCAGGATTGCTTGCGGCAGTGGAGGCTAGGCTGTCCCAAGTATCAGGGATCCCGACTTCCCACTTTGAGGTCTGCCCCCATATCCTTGAATTTAGCTTTCACATATCACCTTAGTTGCGAAGTTATTCTGTGCAGCCTACTGGCATGCTGGGTTACTGACCAGAGGGCATCTTTCATGCAACAAACTTTCAGCACATGGGATTGGATTGTGTCAAAGCACCCCATTAGGGATAGTGGAAACGTGCGTCATGGCGGACACAGTTGCACAATGCTCTCAGCCTGAATCGTTTATTTGTGCAGCCGTACAATGTGTTGCGCTACAGCTTGGGCCAGCACTATGATTCACACCATGACGTCTTTGATCCTGCAATCTATGGGCCACAAAGGTCATCAAGAATCGTCACTGCTCTGATATATCTGGCAGCGCCTGAGGAAGGCGGAGAGACGATCTTCCCATTCGAAGGGCCGGATGGCCTCAAGAATTCAAAAGGTTTTGACTACAAGACCTGTGATCGTGGGCTCAAATATCAACCAAGGTTTGGTGATGCACTGATGTTCTGGTCTGTTGATGTTGATGGTAACTTCGATAAACGTTCCCTTCATGGAGGCTGCCCTGTCAAAGCCGGTACTAAATGGGTTGCAACCAAGTGGATTAGGGACCGTCCGGCATTTTGACGACGGGAAGCGAGGGACTGATTACGCGATTGGAGTAATGCTTACCTGTGATTGCGTCTTTCTGCCAACACAACTGTTTCGCACTTGCTACGGGCCCAAACATGACATGCTAAAAAGCTGTGCCAGTCCTCAGCATTCTTGAGTTCATGCTCTGGTTACACTGTGGCTTTAGTTGGCAATCTGTTACATGAACACGTGCGCTACTGTGAAGAAACATGTTTAGTTAGTCTAATGACACAGGTCACAGTCCAATTGTCGTCAGGGACAGCTAGCCTGTATGCTTTTGTCCACCTGCTGTTCACAGCGGTAGCTCACTGCTAGCAGTACGCCCGACTTAACGAGGGTTTGCATGCACTGAGTTCAACCGGCATTATCTAGTCAGTTGCAGCGATCATCAGTCGTAGGCCTGTTGCAATGTGTGGCCACAGCGTCTCTGCTATCCCAGGGATGCACAGGATAGATGACAATCTGGTGTTGCACAACAATCGGAAATGGGTATTCAATATAAAAGAGACTAAGATCAGTGCACGTCATTGTACAATGCATCTGTCACAGAATCGACAAGAGCACGTGATGAAAATCCTTTTTATTTATGCTCATTTGTCCGTTACATTCCACTGCTGCTCTATGTCGCCACCATGAAATTGGACACCCACATTAACTTGGTACCACGCGATCACCCTGCTCCTCAACACGTGCTGATACACATGTACGATATTCTACCTAACCCTGGACCAACATTGGATCCAACAAACTCGAAAAACCCCCGACGGAGGTTCACCCAACGGGTGCACCCAGTTGCTTGAATGTGCCTCATTGCCACAAAACTGCCTAAACCGACAGAATTCATGGTCGTAAAAAGGTCACTTCTGTGCCTGGCACACTCCACTCCTGCATCAGCGTATCTTCTGATGTCATAACACAAGGTGCAAACTCCTCAACCTACACGTTGGATGGGAATTAAACAACACTGTATTGCGCAGTTCATGTGTAGTGGAAAACAGAACAACTTGAAGCGACATACTGCATCTGACGCAACAGCTTCGGTGAGCAGATCCCCTGTGCCCATCGACTGTTCGATGGGCGAAAGTTCATCAGCCTGCTGAGCCACCAGCAACAGCTCTGCCTCAGTTGGAGCTGAGTCTGATGATATTCGGGACAGAATGTTAGTCCACACCTGCAGTGACACATCCCAGGCTGACTCATTGCACCACATAAGCTCACACAAACTCAATTCAAAGCATACTGTGTAGCGAAGATATTCAACCCTACCATGCAGCCAGCCTGATCCAGGAGACCAGATAAAAATGCCATGATCACGCTGCCACCACTGGAGAAGCACACACCAGGGAGACGACATTAATGTACAACATCCGCAGATTCGCTGGAACCAGGGCCATGTTCACAATCATTGCAGGAGTCCACAAGAGCCACGACATTGTGACGGATGGGACCAGCTTCTGTGATATCTCCTGAGGTGCCTTACCGGGGGTCAGGCATGCAACATTGACCCATGTAAAGAAAACCATCATGCAGATTGGGGAGTATACCAGCTGGTCAACCCCAACCTTACCAGCAATTGCTGCCAAAGGACCTAGTGACTGAGACTTGAAAATCTGCACAATCAATTTGAGCATTTAACGTTACGCTAGAGTGAATACGTCTTGCAATCGTGGATGTCACAAGCTGTCAGGCACAACGCATACCTTGTCAAGTACGCCATAGAAGACATGGCCTGATGGACCAGTCCACAAGAGGCCAAACAAGGCCATGCGGGCAGTGCGCAGACCATCCAAGCAAGCAAAACGCCTGTCCAGAGTGGGAGCCTTGCTGCTAGATACCTGTGCAATGCAATCCCCGAGACCGCATGCTGCCATGGCGGTGAGCGATTTGGTCATAACCGGGGAGGTGGTGAGGGACTGATTATAGCCCCGCCAGAGACGAGCTGGGTGGTAAATGGCAACCTGAGCACGAGCAACCATGTGTGCAAGCGCTGTGAGGACAGATTCCACCTGCACCAGGCACATGTCGCGTCAGCGGGGAAAGCGTCGTCTGAACCCATGTGCTGGTGCAGCAGGATCGGATTCCGTCGACAGATACACAAGATTGCTGCCGCTGCAACAAAGGCACCACAGCCATGACGGTAGACAAACATATTTCGAAAAGAAAGACAAAAAATGTTGCAGCTGAGCGAAGTTATTGGAGCCCGTTCTCGAAATTTGGTAACCCGTGCATGCACGCGTCAGTGCATTTTGTATGCAATGCTGCAATTCTAAACCGATCTACAAGAAATCAAACCACAAATGAGTACGTTGGCGTCGTGACATGCAGGACGTGGAGCTAGATGCAACGGGAAAACACGCTCGGTTTGCGCAACTCACATCCAACTCACATCCGAGAGCACGAATATACCACAACCAGTCATGGATCGACGCATGCAGTACAACATGATGCAGTACAACATGCGACCTTGCGAATGGAATGCTGTGTGCATATCAGAGATCCATGAAGCAACCGTTGCAAATTGTGGGGTCGAAAAGGCAGTTCCAGGACAGCTGTACATCACACGTGGACATGGCCATTGCAACACGCCGCACGCCACACGACAGTGCATTCACTGGACACATAACACTGCATGATAGAATGGTGTGTTCTGATGGGTCTGGACAAACCAGCAGGTCCACTGTCTGGAACGAACCCAGCGTTCTTGCGGATGTACAACCTTGTCTGCGCAGACAAGGGCGGATCCATCGCAACTAAATCCATCGGAGCCTTCAAAATTACTCAAACGATGTTAAGTCGTTCGTAGAATATGGTACAGGAAGGCATAGACGCACCCGGCTCGCTCGAGAGTTCCGCAGATGCGAGAGTTGCACGAAATGGAGGGCCCGAAAGGGCGCGCTACAAGGCAAGGGTGTTGGATTTGGCTCAGCTAATGAATTCTGAACTAAACAGGAGCGCTGAAAGATTAATAGCCAAGGGGTGCAACCGCGCCCGAAACGGCGCACCAAAGACGGCAAGCCAGCCGCAGGGCTGGCCACAAACAGTAATAACAGAGTGAATCGTTTTGTTGCGAACAGGCCTCTTATTCACGCTAGCATCGGTAGACGACCAGTCTGGGCAATAGTATGCTGCGGGGCTCACTACATGCACAGCCGTGGCCAAGGGGCGCTGTGACGTCAGCCACTGCCACATCAAGATTGGCAGAAATCAATGCAACAATGCCATGCTCGATACAAATTAAGAACCTGCCATACTGTGAAACCATGCAAGGACGAATTGTGCCGGATGAGCCCTGCATCCTCCCCGTTGAGAGCTGTACGCGGTCGGTTGAGTTTGTCGTCGCATCAGTATGCGTGCCAGTCAAGAAGACCGTTGGCTATCAGCCAGAAAAGAAAGCTTGCGTAGGCTGAGGTGCGTTTCTGGATCCAGCTGAGCAGTGTACATTTACACTCTCGTCATGTACACAGTCGTACATGTCGTACGCAAGATACCTGGTGCAGAAAGTATGAGTGTTATAGTGAGCATCAGAAACGCGCTGATGAAGAATTTGCAGCGCGAGCTTTGAAAGCGCGAAAAGATGCACGGCGTCGCCAGGATGAACTAATGCGTAAGCCATGGAAAAGGCCTAGTACACCAGTAAAATATATTCTGAAACGTGGAGACGGCGCTAAACGTCGACGTGCAGCTTTAAGGCGCAGTATCGAGAAAGCCGCTGGGCAAGTGGAGAAGACCTTGCCGGCCTTGTGTCGATGGAATCGTGGCGCAGCAGGGCAGCACAGCGGCATACGAGAGTTCATTCATGCACAGCGGGCTGCACGCAGCAACGCCGTGCCTCCAGCTTCACAACCTGTTGGTGTGGAGCCGGCTGTGCCGTGGAATCATGTGAAAGCAAAAGCGCAGCAACGGCTTCAGGCTCTTGTCACAGGGCAGCGAAACGATGTAAAGGATGCAGACTGTGACAACGCGTATGACTCTCCGTACGCTGATGAGCTGTTGACTGGGGGAGCAGATTGCCAAACAACAGTGCGCCCGAGCCCATTGTGTCACCGTCCACAGCAGCATGCGCTATGCACCAGGTATGGGACAGCCATGAATCGTGAAGAGTGTAGAATGCCGCGTTGTTTTAGTTCAAGAGTTACGGACACGAGTGTCGGTGCGGGCGACAGGCTTCTTGTATCCACATCACCGTGTAGGGCAGTAGCAAGCAACGTGGGCTCGTCACATCGAGAAGAATCAGAGCATACTCGCAGAAACCTTGATGCTCAGTCAAGCTCTAATACTCACTGTGCACTGACTGTGACGTTTGGAGATCTTTTACGTCAGAGCATGATTGTGTCAAATAGTGACTCTGAGGAAGCTTGTACCCATCAGAACAAGCTGGTTGGAATGCCCATTCCAGTTGTTATAGCACCTGAAGCTGCGACAGTGGTCCAAGCTGCATGTGCTGCTGCTGGAAGCCACCTAGAGGCCATGCCAGTGACTCTTGGACCACGTACCAATGACAAGGAACATGCGCAAGGGCAAATAAATGGGCAATCTCAGCAAATGGGGCCCTGTAAAAACGTTGTGGCTGCAGAAGCAGTGGACGCAGCAGTCCTAGTCTCACCGTGCACAGGGAAGTCAGCCAATATCCATGAAGGTGATGCTGGTTTCCACAGCAGGTGTATGAGTGCGTCTGAGAATGTGGAGACGGGGCTTCAAAGTAGTCAAAGTCATTGGCAGAGGCTACGATTGCACCAAACACTTGATGTGGCTACCAAGTTGAACGGGGCTCGCCGTGATTGTGGTGGTGAGGCTGTGTTATCATCATACAATAAGTTTGTTGAGCAACATCAAGACGCAGACATGGCAGCGGCACAGGGTTGGGTGGCACAGCCGTTAAAAACATCGGCGTCCTTGGCAACTGCACTGCTATCAGAAACTACTCCTGGGTTGCCAACTCATACAAATCGGCTTCAACAGCTCATGGAGAAGATGGAGAGCTTGCAGCAGCTGCACAAGCAAGTGCAGGAGGCGATGGAAACAGCGAACCATGGCAGCAAAGATTCTCACAGTGTTGAGGCATGTCGACATTCACGAGGCGAGTACAGGTCTCGAGCACTGTTGGCTGACCGCATCGGGGCATGCCAATCAAACAATGTACCTGTGGCTTTAACAGCAGCACATGCAAGCAACCTGGAATCATGTGTCAGAGAACCATCACAGGTATGGAGATTTCTTTGTTAAATTCGGCAGAGTACCCCTGCTCTTTTGAAGGCCAAGAAGTTGCTGCATGGATGATATAGCAACAGGTACAGGGAGAATGTGGGAGCAATGATAGCATCCAAGCAGATCACGGGCCTTTACATACTGACAAAATGGAGTTGGGCAGCTCATCACCGCCTGACCAAAAGCTGCTAAAACTTGGCTTGGCGCAAGAGAAGGCTCCCGTGCCTACCATGAACTTTTTTCAGTCTGGAAACCAGCACCGCAACATGCCGAGACACTTAGAACCTGCGAGCAGCAATCAGAGCAGTTGCATACAGGTTCGCGACTCAACTTTGAACTTCCACATGAGACAGAGAATGCTCGTGATGACCGCAAAAAGCTGTCTGCACCGCAGGCTTCCATTTCTGTGTCAGAGAGCAATGAGGGAACAGAAAAAAGGCAGCCTCAAAAGAGGCATCAATGTAGACGGGTGCAGACCAAAGCCTTCCAACAGGATCCCCCCTTATTTAGGGAACAGGCGGCATCCACGGTGGTGTCATCCAACGAAAGCTCTCATGTTCCAGCCAAGAAGACCCGCAATGACAGGGAAAAATGTGCTAAATTTTGTGACAGTCAAAGCGGTGTTGCTGAGGCATCACTGCGGTCTTGGGCGGTTACCGGGAGGCTGGATGACAATGCGTTGCCACACGGCCTGCCAAAGCGAAACGATTCCGCTATGGAAAGTACAAGGCAAGGTGACACTGAGCATTGCCAAGAATGCGCCCATGTGCTGAGTAGCAAGATTCCGTGCCCTCCTAGAAATGGCTCCTTCAATGGAGCCAGTCTTGCACCAATTGATCCTCAGGCATTCAGCCGGATACCTGGGGCCATGCATCAGCAACGTAAGTACAGTCAGCTCCTAAGTTCATCATTTGACATTGAGTTTCAGGATCTGGCAAACGACCCTGAAGTAATTGCAATGATTCATGCCCAACACTCTCGTGCTGGAGCTTCTGAACATGGGCAATCAACTGTTCCTCGCTCACATGATCTAGAAGGTGACCATACTGACCAACAACTTGGTCTCAGGCACGATTGCAATGAAATTACGGTGGCTTCACATTGGCCAAGGACTGGTACGTCGAAGTACAGTGTCAATCCAAGACCACGGAAACAAAACACTCAGGTCTGCATCAACAAAGATCATCTACTATGTTGTGAATCTTTGCCCGATGCACAATTAAAAGAGGTCATTTGGGTATTCCTGCAGAAGGCTGATGCAGGCGGTCCTTGCAAAGCTAGGTTTGTGTTGCCCCACGAAAGCATCAACACGGATGCCAGTGAGGAGGTGGGATGCTGCAGCTACACCATGTTGATCTGTCACGAATAGCGGGAGTGATGTTGTGGGCGCGTGCAGATTGAGATGCTTGAGGCAAGCCTGGAGCGACTGGACCTGAGAATTGCACAATCGAGGTGGCCAATAACACAGAGCAGTTTACTTGTTGGACAGATGCATGCACCACAACACAACATACAACGACCAAACACGAATAGAGCAGGGATGCAAACCAATAAACAGTCAGCTGTGAGCGCTGTGAGGAAGGCAAGAGATCAACACTGCCGAACCTTCAAGCAGAACAACGCGTGTAGACGTGCTGTTGCCAGTGCTATAAAACACACACACAAAGACAACGTTCAGCATAGATGCGCGCTTAAGATCCGCCCTAGTGCTGGGTGCAAAGAAGTTCGTACACATGTACATGGTCTAGGGGCATCAGGTTGCAGAAGGACGGCTGCGCTTGGAAACGTTCCAGATCGCAGCCACACATTACAGCCTCATGGTCCAGCATGCCAGGCACAGATGAAGCACGGCATGGCCGCGGAGGATGCAGAACAAATGTGGACACAACTTCTACTTGCTGGGGTAATGGCAACATTTGGTAGGTGCGCATGAGTCAACTGCAGTGTGCCTTTGACTGTGTGTGCACCGCTGTTGTTGACCGCATTGCACTCTGAACCATCATGAACTGTTGTATGCCAAAAAAAAGCACGGCAGTCGATGGCAGTCGATGGCAGTCGAAGCATGACCAAGACCCAGCTCGTGAAGACAGACCGCAGCACCCTTGCCATGTGAGGCTGCAAAGAGTTTTTCAGTATCTACTTGAATAAATCTAATGTTCAAAATGTTTCTCATGATTGCTTGACTACTGCAAGTGACTGACATGTCCTGGAAGGTTTCTTGCGCGGACCAACCGAGATAACTCTGCCTGTCACCTTATCATGCGTGTGCCTCGTCCTCATGGGTGTCTTCGTGTTCAGGCTGCTTCAACACTGGTCGGATGAACGGGTACCTACATATAAACATGACGTCAAGTGAAATTTTGGCACAATCCTGGGACTTCGTCTCTTAGAATCAAATTAAAGATGGTGTCAGTCTGTCAACAGTCTCCCAATGTGTACAGGAATTTGCCGCGCACATCTGAGCCCACCACATGATACTCCACCTGCAGAAAGCCACTCCTGATATCATGTGAAGATACGACTTGCTGCAAGCGGGCATGTTTACAAAGCGAGTCGTACATGTACCAACAACAAAAGAAGGATGTTCCGACCATCAAATGTTTAAGCCTGCAGAAGCCAAGCATGCTGATTTCTGGGCACAATATTATCAACCTGAAGCACGGGTGTCCGCAGGCACGCGGACATAGCAGCGTACGCATTTTCTCCCTTTCTTCCCAGGAGCTGCACCAGGCCCGCCACGAGCGCATAGATTCCTGCGAAAATGACTGTACCGATCCACCAGCCCATCGTCAGAGGCCAGATTCAGGTGATCACGCAGATACAATGCCAACAACGGGATGTGTGTGCAAACACAGTGGGGAGTAAAGCAGTCGGTATACTCCGCGCAACGTGTATCAGGCCCGACGAGAATAACTATCATATGCCACTTATCAGCAACTCAGTAGGCGAACGTTTGGCCGGAACTCTTCTTGTTTGTGGCGTCGTTCCGGTATGCAATGCACTGTCATGCATGTGAACGGAGTGGTCTAGAGACAGGGGTCGCTGCCGGAGCTAGCGTGGCTGGTTCTCTCAGGTGCGCGAGCACAGAACGCATCCTTGACGTCGGGATGATGGCATTACTCGATGCAACAACAAGGCGTGAATTTGATCACTGCACCATTCGACTCGGCTGAGACTCCCGTTGTTGTTTCATCCCAAATCTCATCCCGGAAGCGGTTGCGATTGAGAAACACGCAACCTAATGCTTCTGGCATTGGCATGGTTAGCCAGTGCCGGGGGATGCTTCGGTATCGTTCAAGTTTCAACAAGACTTCTAAAGCCACTTGTTGGTCCATTCGCCAGCCGGAAACTATGTCACTTAGGTAATGCCGCTCTCTGGAATTTCTTTGCACTACTGTGCCGAGCCTAGCCGTGATCGCCGCCGTAGGAAACAGGTCATGGCGGTGTGAACACCGTCTGTGTATGCTGGATCTGTGTATGCTGGATCGGGCACACCATTGCAGTGAGCATGTAGTGTTCTATTAAAATGGCATTACAGGGATATGTGTTGTTCTGACAGTGAGCTTATTGCTCTACTGCAGTGAGCAATACAGTGATATGTATTTTCCAAGGGAATAATTCAAGGAAGTCTAGGTCTAGGGTTCCAGGCAGCACAGCCTGACGGGCGCAAAACCTGCGAGTTGGAGAGTACTATAGACAGTCGGGCATCACACCAACCCAAGGCGGAATAACCGCAATGAACCGTCTAAACAAAAACTAAGTATAGATTTTGAAACAGTCCGTATGTGAGATTAGACGCAGGACGGGCTCGTGTCAGTCAGGCCTGCCAGCAATTTTTCTCAACAGTTCAGCCACGTGGCGGTTGGTTCAAGTGTGGTTGGTATTTACAGGTGCAGGAACGGTTTTTGCCATGACATGGCCGCTGTACTCTGCCGGACTCGTTAATGGCATCGTGGCATCTTCTGTCGTGTGGGTGTCTACTGTACAATTTCTACTGGTTGGCTTGAAAATCGTCCATGATCCTCAATTTGCAACCTCCATGGGCGCGTCTCCTGGTCAGGAGCATGTACTATTACAAGGGCCAGTTCAGTATGGGGTTGCTGTCGCAAGCCTGACAGTGTTCTGCTTCAAATCCCCACTCAGCATCATCACCATTGGGGTTCTGTGTGGCGGTGATGCCATTGCTGCCCTGGTCGGCCGACGCTTTGGAAAGCAACGGATTCCCTGGAATCATAACAAAGTGCGCCTACACGGTTTGATCCTGGCATTCGTGCTGGTACACTCTGTAATGTGTCTCAACCATCGGGCTTCTCTGCAGACTCTGGTGGGCACAGGTGCATTCTTTACTGGCGCCCTTGCTGTAACGCTTGGAATGCTCAGTTACATGAATACGTTTGACAAACAAGGGTTTGATTGGCTTGGGAAGCAGATGTTGATACGGACGCTCGTGGCTTCTATGGCTGGTGCTGTGGTGGAGACCACACCACCTATAGCAGCACTGGGTAACCTTGACAATGTCTTGATACCCGCAACTTCCATTGCTGTGGTGTTAATCATTTAAGCAATTTCGTATGTTTCTTACTGAGCATGCAAGATTCGGAGCTTCCAGTACCGACCTTGCGTGCGTCCACGCATGACGCATACTGCCTCTTACGTATGCCGCCCATGTAGGCTTTCTTGGCAGGATTCAGAACTGTGGATGGCATATCCACGTTCAATGAGGGGTCGTTGGAACTTCATTTGGGTTCTAGAGCGGTGCATTATGAATGGCTGTCATGTTATTTTGCGGCACACACTCCTGACTTTGCATGGTGTTGTAACTTGATACGCAAAAGATAGTTGCATTGCTTGGTATTAATTCTTTTTTGGGCATGTTAGTGCTGTTTAGTGATGTGAAAGATAGTGGGGGTGTGATGCAGAAGATGAAGTGCGGAAAGACTGTGGTATCTTGAATGAACCTACCCTCATATGACACATGCCTGGTTCAAAACGTTTGCGTCACATGAATGACTTCCTTCATAGCTTGTTCAGGATGACTGATATCGAATTGTCAAGGATGTCCCCTCGTGTCTAGTGCGGGCAATGTGAAACAAGGGGAAAAGCCCACACAGTGAATACGGTATAACACAAGCCATAGTTCGCACGGATGTGTGGTAAAGCAGAGTAGGTAGCTGTTATTGTTACAGCTAGCACGTGCCATCTGCTATCCTCAGTTAAAATTTACTGCTGACAGTGAATAATCGAACAACAATGTTGTTCTTTGTACAACACAGGACGACACAGTGTTACATAGACTATGCCTTACCTGACTTACCAGGCTTCATGAGCACCTCCTCACCGACATACCTAACGCCCTTGCCCTTGTAGGGCTCCGGCGGCCTCTTCGATCTGATAACCGCAGCAAAATTGCCTAGCACTTCGTTGTCGCACGACTCCACAGTCACCATCGTGCTGTTTTGTACTTGTGCTGTAACACCATCTGGAAGGTCCATGACCACTGGATGCGAGTATCCAAGACTGAGAGTCAGCTGGTTGCCGGAGGTCGAGGCACGGTAGCCAACACCCCGAAGCTCAAGCTCCCTGGTGAAGCCAGTAGCTACACCTGTGACCATATTTTGACACAAAGCACGAGTCATGCCATGCATCGCAGATGCTTCTTTTGTGTCTTCATTGCGTGTCACCTGCAACACTTCGCCCTCCTGCTCCACTGTCACAAGTGGGTGGAATTGACGTTCCAGTTCTCCCTTGGGGCCCTGTACGATATCAGCTTTTGAGCGGCACAGTTTGCCACATAGGGTACCAATACCTGGTATTCGGGTTTGATTGGGTTCGGAAAATTGTGGGTGTGAACGTCATCTGCGGCTGCGGAGGCTTTGCGCTGACAATCACACGCCCTAAACACAGGAACGTACGGTACACAACACACAATGAACACATTCAGCAGCATGAAAAGCCCTGCGCTACCTGAACGTGCGCAAAACGGGACGCGCGTGGCTGAGTGGCTCAGCGCACCTTCACTTTCAGATGATTGTTTTTTAAAGAGATTGTCACCGCGTTAGGGACCTGCACAGGTTTCTTTCCAATACGAGACTGCGGTCGCTTCTTTTCTGCGCGAACGACAACCTGCGATCTGGACGGAGGCACAACTCGTGGCTTCGTTCCTAGAGACAGCATCCTGAGGTCTGCTCCTGCTGATTCGAACCACGTTATTCATACAGTAGACACGAGAAGCATAGGTTACTGATTAAACATGCTGGTTTGGCTATCTTTGTTTCCTCATCCCATGAGGTTCCTTGGTGAAGCGTTTGCGGCCACTGGCGGTTGCACACAGCTCACGTGGTGCCCCGTTATGCAGGCTGAGGCATTATGGCTACAGGGGCATCTTCAGAACCCCGACACTACAGTGGCCGGCAGCGGACGTCAATGCTTGCCCAGCCGTTGAAATCGACGAGCTAGACAAGAGGTACCTTGAGCAAGGTCATCCTTAGAAACCCTTCTCTCCGGCTCGTTGGCGACCGGCTTTTTTGTAACTCCGCAAGCAGCCCGCGGCGTCACGAAGTGTAAGTTGTACATGTAGAACCAATATTACTGTCAAGATATTGTTGGTGTGAGACAATGTGGTAGTGGCTTTAGGCTGATGTGCTTTGATTACCTTGCCGTACCTTTGTATCGTCGTCGCGGTTGTACAGGTTCCGCACCCACCTGCTAGACTACGTTTAACATCGTACTGTGATCTGGTTGGCTGTCTTGTCTGGGCATGGCTGTTTACAATGGCCCCCCGCGGGGGGGCAGCCGGGGGGGAAGGGATCAGTTTAATTGGGACGCAGTAAAGGGTGACAAAGACAGGGAGTATTATCTTGGTCATAGTGTGAAGGCTCTGGCTGGCAGATGGCAAAAGGGGAAGGATGTCTACTGGTACACACGTGAGAAGCATCAAGATCAGCCAGCAGGTGCTGTTAATGATGAAATACAGGCGGTGAAAGACAAAGAAGCGCAGCTGATGGCAGAGGTATGCATGTGCCTCTTGGTGAATTGCCAAATGATCCAGCAGAGATGACTACAAAGATGGTTTCAAGTGGTATCTTTTCAGTACTCGAGGCTAACATGCCAAAGCAACTGTCTTTCCATTAAATTTGCATTGTATTTGATGCAATGCGAATGCTGACATGGCTTCCACAGTGCTTGTGATTGAATGCTTGCATGCTCTCTGGTTCCAGCAAGATCTTTCTAAGAGGAAGGTTGCAACAGTATCGCCTGCATGTAAACTACACACGCTTATTTAAGCGCTCATTGTGTCGGCACTATACTGACATCGGAAAATGGCCCCACTCTGTAACATCGTGCGTATGCAGCACATCCCGATTCAAGCATAATTCGGGTGCACTGTTGCTCTTCAGTGTTGCAGCCACGCGCCCTTTCAGATTTACACGCATGCATCTCTTGTCGATGCAATTGACTTGCTCCTGCATGCTTTTGCGCGCCCTGCGTCATGATGTTATAACATTATTGCTCGTAAAAGATTGAAAAAATCCTTGCATACCCGTCCTGTCCCCGTCCTGTCGTAAAATTGTCCCCTGTGTGTTTAATGATGACTGTCAAATCATCTTAATCTGCAGGTGGCAGGTGGCATCACTGCTTCAGCGAATGCATTGAATCAGTGGTTGAGAGTGCCAGTAATCCCGCTGAGCCCATGAAATGTGAGCGTCAAACAGAGAACGTTGTCGTATGTCAAGGGGCTTATGAAGAATGTCGTTTCGTATCCCAACATGTAGAGACTATTCAGCTGACATCCCGCCAGCGACGTGACACGGACGTCACCAAGCCCCAAACTGCCACCTGTGAGTGACATCCCACCGTTTACATGGTTTGGTTTTTACACCAATTTCTTCTGTAGTAGCGCATGCAGGTGTGCACGTCGCTGTCGATTTTGATAACGACCGCTACTGCATCAGCCAGATTGACTGATGGTGCAAACCTTTAGCAGTGTGAGGGTTACGGGCTGGTTGAATTTAATTGATTTGCTAGAATGACATTCAAACGGTATTGATGAGCGGGTGAGTATCTATAGTATTAGACAAAATTCTAATTTTCCTCAGGCAGTGTCCTGACCCGGTGAATGGCATTTCGTTGGATGTTCTCGCTTGTGGCAATGAATGTCTTTGAAGTACGGCCGTTGACATGTTCTGGCTTGTGTGACATGTTCAACACTGACTTGCTTGAGTAGTATGTCGGCTTTCGGCACCGGTACACTGCATGTTGTACATACGCATTGCCACGGTTGCAATGCCGCTGGTCATCACTGGCAGTGACTACATGGAACTTGTTTTTTACATTTAATCTTGAGAATTATGGCGCAGGCACTGGGCCTGAAAGTCCCAGCGACAAAAACATCTGGACAACAGCTGGACCAGAATGAGATGAACAAGCTTCTTGAGAAGACAAACAGCATAAACACAGAAGCGATGCCATCGAAGGGGCTGGGATTTGCGCCGTGCGCCTCTTTCCATGTGCCTCTGCGTCCTGCACATGTGGGAAACGTCAGGTGGCAAGCATTTGTGCTAACGACCTGAGGCTCCCTCTGCTTTGTCCATGTCTGACAGCTGAAATTCTGTGCAAGGTATCTTTCCTGTGATGTAGACTTGTTTAAACCAGGACAGGAGACTCTGTTGGGCACTTCATGTGAGCATGTGAGAGAGTGGATTGGTTTATAAAGTTTCTCCGTTATGCAGAGGAGCGATGGGTGGCCTTCCAGCTGCCCATGATCGCCTCCCGGCAGACGGGCTCCCTTGCTCAGCAGGGACTCCTTTGCAAGAAGATCTACCTGGTCCTCCCCCTGGTTCTCCGCGAGCCTTCCAAAAGCGTGGCCGGATTAGAGATGATTCCCCGGTCCGTAGCAGGAATCACAAAAGTGAATCGAGCAGTAAGAGATCCAAGAAGGATAAGGGAGAGAAGAAAGATAAGAAGCACAAGCGGGATAAGAAGCATTCAAAGGATAAGAAAAGGAGACGGTATTCAAATAGCCCTTAGTGTGAACACAGTGTACATGCCGGGCAGACGTCGCTCAGTCGATCTTTCAGCAGGTGGTGTCGCAACAAGGTGACGAACAAGCAAGAACAGTGAGGCCGCAGCCCGCCAACAGCTCTGCCTACAACGGCCACATTGCCTAGCCCATTAGTCTTTGGGTGTGAGCGAGTGCTAGACATTACATCACCGTAACAGCACAAGATAGCACGCAATGACCTCGTCACAATCATGACTCTCCCCTTCCTATAAACCTGAAAACCTGATTAGGCATCATCTGATAACCCAGGCGTAGCAACATTGCCTGTTCATCTGAAAGACGCTTGAGGCAGTGGTGTACTAGCAATGGCTGCAGTGGTGCACTATCATGTTCATCTGGGTGCAGATTGTGATAAGCAGCCTTCATGTCCTTTCCCCGTTTTTCCACAGCAGCCCCATCTCTGTGGGCAGCTGCATAGAAATAATTTGGCGCACCAGGGCTAGTCATAGGTATATCTGCAGCAATAATGAGACGACACAAGCGCTGCCGCAGTCGAGAGGGAGAAGGCCAAGGTTGAAAAGTACAAGAAGCGAGCGCAGGGTGGGTACACTTTTGTGCCTCTGATCCATGAGACGTATGGTAGGTTGGGCAAGCAGGCGATGCATTACCTGTATCATCTTTGCGGAGAATGCATGCGGTCTGTTGAACAAGAGAGCATTGTTGATGTGGATGGCACAGGCGCAAAGAAAGTTCAGTGCAGCGACGTGCAAAGGGAATAGCTGGGTGATCAGAACTTCCATTCCGCATGTAGCAAAAATTTTAGGGACTAGTTTTGAGCCAGGGGCGTACCCAGGTGGGACATATGCAGAGGATGAATGATAGGTTGGTTTAATTTGAGACCGGTACGCTGTTGCATGATGCACCTGTACCCGCACCTCTCTTCGCCGTAACCATAACCAGACTATCTGCCAGTGGGACGTTGTGAGTGTCTCTGGTTATAAGACGTAACACGTCCGCCACTGATGCAGGCACAAAATTTGGAAAACGGGCATCCCAACCCCAACGGGCATCGGCCGCGGCACCCCTACTGGTAAGGGCAGACAGACACCCCGTCCGCTGCATCATGCCTTAGCCTCCCCACTCCCGCCCTTCCCTGCCTCGTCCTGACGCTCATCAGCCACCTCGCAGGCGCCCTGCAGCTGTGTCTTGTCCACCTCAGCCCTTACACCTCCGCATGCTGCCCCTGCGGTGGCGGCTACAGCCCATGTAGTGCCACTGGCAGAGCAAGGCAGCCGCCATGCTCAGATGTGGCACACAGTTTTGGCAACAAAGCGCTTTGACTGCTTGACCCGGTGCACGGGGCCCTGTACACCCGTGCGTCACGAACCCGTCGACGTGACCATGCATGCAGCCTGACACGACTGCGCACCTCCGCCAGATCTGGAACCGGCGCCAAGGCCTAGGACCACGGACGATCTAAGTATACTGCACCGCAATCTATTAGTTGCTCTGCGGTGTGCTAGCATGATAATTGTGATGGTTTGGACCCCCAGGCATGGATCGGTGACTTGCCGGCCACCTCAAAGCAATAGTTACAATGGTCGGCTGCCGCATGGTGTTGACGCCATCTCATCCCGGTGAGGTCCCGCATGCACTGTGAACCCGGAGAGCGCGGACTACTGTGCACAGCCGCGCCGTGTAGCGGTTGCTGCACTCAAAAGTTCTCACTGCAACCACCAGAAACTGCGACGAAGTTCTCCATGTCGTGCCGAACCTGCGTACCAAGCCACCTCGGCTGACCGACGTATGCGTACTCAGCTTGATACAAAGATTCCTGCATGCGGCTGGTGACTCAGCAAGATTTCTTAGCACTGATCGTGTGCAATATTTGTCCAGGCCGCACAGATATTGTCCCCGTGTTTCTGCCGGTTTACAGACTCATGATCAGGTCCGGATCTAGGTGTATCTGAGGCCCGCCTGTGCAACAAGCATTCAGTGGCGTGGTCGGCATCAACTGAAAAAACAGCTGGGTACATATCGCGTGGATATCTCGTGGGACGCGGGAGGAACGATGTCTGGGTACCCAACGGGTGAGCCCGCGGAATATGCACGCTCCTACTTCATGTCTGCTGCACTGGTCATCGCCGCCGTGCTTTAGGTCCCACGAGCGGACGAATAATTTTGAACTGATGTGGTCTGGACGACATGGATGCATGCATATAATTCAGCAGGTATTCCTGCATGATGTTGACGCGCAATTGCATATGCAGGTCAAAGACCTGGGTTCAGGGAGCTTTGGCGATTGCAAGCTCGCGACAGACCATGACGGAGAAGCAGTTGCGGTGAAGCTTATTGATCGGCGGAAGGTACGTGTTTTTGTGGTCCCACTTGCCGTCCGCACTGCGCGCCAGTGTACACATAGGCTCGGTGATCACGCCATGCACAGCATCGTGCATCTGGGATATTCCTGCAGGTGGACATAAATGTCAAACGCGAGGTTCTGATGCACTCAAGCTTAAGCCATCCCAATGTCATAGGCTTTAAGCGGGTGCGCCCAGAAGGTGTTGCGCATTCAAGCACACCACGCGCCAGAGCTGTTCACATGAATATGATCCAGTCTTACTGTAAATTAAGTCTATAATTTGGGAGTGTTGGAAATGCTGTTTCATTTACCGTACAGTTGAAGCATTCTCAATGTGCCACCGAATATGCACAAGTGTAGGTGTTTCTGACCGAGCACCACCTGGCCATTGTGCTCGAGTATGCCACTGATGGAGAGCTCTTCGACAGCGTCAAGAAGGCCAACCGTTTCAACGAGGGTATGGCGAGGTTCTTTTTCCAGCAGCTCATTGCAGGTGCGCCGCACATTCATGTACAGTTCTCACAACATGGTGATTCCCAGGACAGCAGAGCAACCACCATTCAGAGCACGCAGATCACGCCTGTAGGGAAGTTATGGTATGCAAGAGCCTACACTGCAATCTGCTGTCAGCTGCTGACATGTCAAACAGCCTGGCGCAGGTCTGGAATACGTGCATGACCAGGGGTTGGTCCATCGTGACCTGAAGCTCGAGAACACGCTCATCCGGACAGAGGAGACGAGGCCTGGACGACCCATGCCGGTTCTGAAGCTTGCCGACTTTGGCTTCTGCAAGCATGAGCACCTTCACTCTTCCCCAGACTCCCGCGTCGGGACCCCAGCATATATCAGCCCTGTGCGCCCATGCATAGGCTCTCTTCGCTTGAGACAGTCCAACAGTCTCGGCTTGCTGCCCGCAACCTGAGCATCATCTGCTTCTGTTGCTAGCTTGAGCTGTGATGCTTGTGCCCAAGTGGGCTTTGTTGCCAACAGTCTTTACTGTAATCTGTGTTTGCAGCACTTGGTGATGGAACCCAAGAGGCTGTATCGAGTTATTCTGAGCAGCTCTATGCTCTGGTGCAGGAGGTGCTGCAGGCACCACAGAGGTATGACGGCAAGCCTGCAGATGTGTGGTCATGCGGCGTCCATCTCTACATCATGCTTGTTGGGTGGTACCCCTTCACAGACCCCCGCGATCCCAAGAATTTCAGCAAGACAGCGTCCAACATCATGAAGGGGCGCTACGCGTTCCCACGCAACCTGACGCTGAGCCAGGAGTGCCAGGACATCATCAAAGCGATGCTGCAGCGGGACCCGCGGCAGCGTATCACCATCCAGCAGATCAAGGAGTCTGCATGGTTCCAGACCAACCTCAGCCGTGAACTTGCGGTATGCCCCCAGTCGACATGTTCCACTGATTGTACAGGCTATCCCCTATTGCAAGAAACATGCCAGTCTGCCCCAGACAGCCAAAGGATATGCAAATGCTGTAGCCAATAGCTGAGGCAGCAGGCGCTATGTGTGCGCACCAGCTCGGGTTCGCCCAGCTCCGCAGCATACCGAGCCTCTGTGGCGAGCGAGCAGTAGCATGAGGCGCAGGTTATAAACATCCATTGGAACCGGCAGATAGATCATACCATGTCGTGACATGTACACATTTTGCAAGACGGAGGCCTCACTATCACATCGTGCATGCAGAACGGCAGCCAAGGCTTGCCACACTATCGGCAGTGCCAGCAGCCTCAACAAGAGATTGAGGCGATCCTCGAGATGGCTGCTATTCGGTGACACAGCGCAACCACGAGACACAGACCATGTCATCTGTTTGCATGCCTGCTGTCATATTTATATTCAGTGTCAAGTTGAGTTATGATCGGGCCCCAATAGCATGATTCAAGGGTTGCCTGGTCTATGCCATTCGCATGCACTCTTTTACACCACCTTTGGTCTCGAGTGTGACCAGCCCAGCCGTAGTGAGGCAAGTGAGAAGTCAAGTCGAACCTGCATTGAATGATAATCACGACTAGCAGCTGGTGGATGGAGGACATGCAAAACCCAACGCCAGTCAAATTACGACCCATGAACTTCACAGAACGGGGCCCAGACTGATGCCAAAAGCAAACAAGGTCATGCAGCATTGTATACTCATTGACAATCACACCACCTTCACATATCCACGTGTAGTGCACACTCGGCCCTGCGGTGGGATAAAGCTCACACATTCACACTGATTTGTTCCTGCGATGCAATGGTCCGCTGTTTGCCACGGCCTCCATTTTCCAGAACCTCAAGGTACTCCTCATCGATGCCGCCAGATACATACTTCCCATCAAAGCACGATGCCTCAAATTGCGAGATGGAAGGATTCAGCTCATATCCAGTACGGAGCAGCTCCTCCACAGTCTGGTAGATGAGCCCATCAGCGCCCAGGACTTCACACACTTGCTCCTCGTTCAGGTTGTGGGCAACAAACTCCCTACGGCTGGGTAGGTCTACACCTGCAAATAAACCAAAAGACTACAGCATGCTGTGCTGCACCATTGGCTATTCCATGTTGCCAGTGACTGCAGCGAAACCACGGCTCATCATCCGCATGCCTCTAGCTTCACCACGCCGTTGCCGCCGGGCATACAATATGCAAGTAGAACAGGCATGCATGCACCAGGCTTGCGGAGAGGCTGTACGCACCATAGACGTTGGGGTACTTGACAGCTGGCGAGGCCGACGCAAGATACACCTTGGCCGCGCCGGCCTTGCGCACCATGTCCACGATCTGCGACATCGTGGTGCCGCGCACGATGGAGTCATCCACGAGCAGCACCTTCTTCCCGCTGAACACCGCGGGCATTGCGTTCAGCTTGCGCTTCACCGAGAGCTCCCGCGTGCGCTGGTCTGGCATGATGAATGTGCGGCCGACGTAACGATTCTTCACGAGGCCCTCGCGGTACGGCAGCTTCAGGGCTGCGGACAATTCGATCGCGGCAGGCCGCGAGCCGTCCGGAACCGGCACAATGCAGTCAATGTCCCAGCTGCGCTCCTCGATCTTCTCGGCGAGCTTGCGGCCGAGCTTCAGCTGGAACTCGTACCTGCATATTACCCGCTTTCAGCGCGCACTCTGTGCTGCCACTGATAATCCTACAACAGCACTGGCCCACTTTTATCTTCCGTGCAAGCAGCGCATCCTCTGCGGCACTTACAGCCCCTGTCCTGTCTCTGTCCCACACTTGAAGACATACATTATTTTTTATTGCCATTGTTGATTTCCCGTGACCTTCCTGGCCATTGCTGAAACCAGCATGGTGGCACTGATCCAACTCAAGGTAATGGCGGACACAATTCCAAACAACCTGCTTTTCCAGAACGTGTTCTGCGCGGACACTGCGACGATACCATGCTCAAGGCCTAGATATGCACAATGCCTGACCCAACAATGTGCAGCGGACTGTAAGTTACACAGCTACGGCGCTGCACAGCCGCCGGTCCATACTGATTGACGATAGGAGGCAACGACAACAAAGCACTGCGCAAGAGCTCGAGGCCGGAGCGCTGTGAGCAAAGTCGAAGCAGGGTGGGACACGTACACAGAGATGTCGTTGAGAACAGAGTCCGGGCGGGCAAGGTAGATGTACTCGAAGATGCATGGACGCAGCTGCTGCTCCCGGCACTGGCTGCACACGAGGTCCCCGTCCTCTGTGACGATAATCATCTCCCCGGGCTGAACGTCACGCACCCGCTTGAACCCAATCGGCCCGAATGCGCAGTCCTCCGATGCAATGCACCATTCCGGTCCGTCCGGGGTGAGGCGCGTGCCGAGCACGAGCGGCCGGATCCCGTTCGGATCCCTGAAGGCCACGAGACCGACGCCTTTGACAAGGCAGATACAAGAGAATGCGCCCTGAAGGTCCTGCATGCGTCGTCGCGAGCTGCTTCCTTGTGCGGGTCTGTGTCCCGACCGGCCACATGCGTGCGGCACGGAACACTGTGGCGGTGCAGGTAGCACCGAGCAGCGCTGTGTGCAGGGGCTATGCTGCGTCTGCAGCCCATGCATCAGACAATATGGTGGACGCTATGACAAGAGGTGCGTGTCGCTGCATGTCAACACAAGCATCAGGGTGAAGCCTGTCTGAGTGTACACCTCACAGCCGTTTTGCTGGCCATGCTGGGCAGTGAATGATTGAGGGGATCTGCTGACTGGTCGTAAAGGTGGCAGCACACACGCATGATTTCTTCACCCGCCTCCTGTACAAAGGACATCTTCCGGTCGTTCGGATCCATGTCAGGCATGGAGGTGACGAAGCGTTGGTGCGCTCGATGAATTTCATCGGCAAACACGTTGACCAGCACCTCCGAGTCGGAAGACGTGCGTAGCATGCGGTTGAAGAAAGACTTTGAGGATTGTAACATGGCCCGCAGCTTCGCCGTGTTGGTCAGGTTGCCATTGTGGATCAGGTAGATGCCGAGAGGAGAGTTGACGAAGAAAGGCTGTGCCTCCTTGCTGCTGGCAGACCCAGCTGTGGGATAGCGCACATGAGCAAGGCCACAATTGCCTGTACACACAGCTTTGCAGTGACAATGACGTCACCACTAGTGGGCTCAGAAACCGGCATGTCAACGCAGTCAGAGAGTTCCATCGTGCATGTGCTGCTGGTGTGCACAATCGCATCCGCCTCAAGGCGCTGTAAAAGTATTGCAGTGGATGCTCAAAACCAAATGCAGTGCGCTACGGCATTACGGTCATTTGTGTATGGAGATGGGGCTGGTAGCGCTCACAGTATGTGGGTCTTTCATGGTTGACCGTACCTTTCAACTGCTTCATCACTTTCTCTTCTTTGAAGACATCCCGCACCAGACCATTGCCCTTGTGCTCAATAAATCGATCCCAGTCTGTTGTTACCATACCAGCAGAGTCTTGCCCTCTGTGTTGCAGCATCAGAAGGCCCTCGTACAGGTCTCCAGCCACACTTCCGTCTCTGCTGTAGATTCCGATGATGCCGCATCGTGCCAGAACTAACCTGAAAAGAGGTTATATTGCAAGCTTGTATAATTCAGCTGGCATGTATATTCAGATGTCTTTAAGTGCAAGCGTGCAGCCCGAGCTTGCAATCGAATTGCTGCGCTCCGACTATTGGCCGGTGCTTCAGCACTTGCATGCGGTTTGGATGAGCCAAAAACTTCGTACCTGTGAGACGAGATAAGTTTCCTGGCATGTTTACTGTTACCAATGGCGCTATTGAGCGAGTGCGCGACACGGCTGTGCACGTGGGCGTGCCCTCTGTGATTGATCCCTAACGTGCATGCCATGGCAATCGTCTTATGATCTAGCTAATACCAAATTAATTGTTTAACAATGGCGCATCATTGCAGAGTGCGCCTTGCGATGTGTCAACTGTTGGCTGAAACAATTGCTTCGCAGCTGACCTTCTGCACGCATAGACTATCGACAGACTGAGAGCATTCACGTAACTGTACCCCACTTGAAATGTCCACGCAATCCCTCAGATTCAGCATGCCCACCACCTGTTTTGCATATTGCTTCCTCTTGTCTGAATGAGATAGAAGGCGGTTTACGGCTTTCGTCGCCTCCAAAGCCCCTGTAGCCACACCTGCCTCAGAAGTGCACACGAAGCTGCAGCTCATGATCATGGACTCTGAATGCAACCAAAGGTAACTACGATTAGGCTATGAGTTGATAGCCTTGTTCAAACGTGTGCCTTTATGCGTGTCCTGTGAGTACTGATGACAGTCCTTGTATCCGCGGCAGACAGCCTGACATTTGGATCTCCATCAATGCAGGGCAGATGCATTGCCACTGCTGTGCCAGCCGGATATATATGGTGGCTTACCCCTCATGAATATCGTACAATGTCCAATTTCATGTTTTTTCCAAACTACACAGTTGAACGGCGCAGCCAATCTGTTCGCAGCCTATGCGTGAGTGATGTTCAAGGCCCCATGGTTGCGGCTTAGCCATGTGATATACTGGACTGACCAGCACCCATCAATTGCCGTTTGCGCTATCTTACACCTTTAATTTTGCTCCGTATATGTGGACTGGCGAACATTCTTCGGTATCTTTGGTACAGTTGCAAAGGATGGGTGCAGCAGGCATTTTGCTGCTCACAATCCAAGCAGCCTAGCGAGCTCGCACAATTAAGAACACGGGAACGCGATTACTGTTACAGACTATACACTCCTGCTTGTCTCCATCCATCCACCTGGACTGTTTCTCAAGACAGGTGCCCTCTGGACCGTGCAAATCGAGCGCAAATGGGCAAGATAGACCCGACAGACAAGAAACACAAAACGTAATGCGGTACATGTGCTGAGACGTTCTCGTGTTGCAGCACCTCTGAGTATGCCACGAGGAACAGACTTTGGATGTGATTGGGTGCTGTGTATCAACGGATGCAGCGCTCGCACGACGAATGATAGACAATAGACCTGCGCTGACACTGAAGCCGTGGCTGTAAACTATTAGCTGCGCTCGGATGTCTCTGCGCTCGCTCCCCGGTGCCCATGCACGAATCTGTGATGCAGCATCGATATCGTGCAGAGGAACCGAGACATGTGCACAGTTCCCAATACATGCATGCTGGCCGCGCATCCGCTCCTCTGAAGTCCATCATGTGTCATACATGTATATTGCACTCTATAGCTTGTTTGCGTTGCGATCCGTGGTATCGCTGCGTTGGGACAATATGTTGCGGTTGCAGTTGCGGCAAGCCACACCTTCTCAGTGTCTCTGGTCATGCTCCAGACTTGCTACACGTTGTTACATTACCTGAGAAGCTGTTGTCGTGAATTTGGGAAATTATGGCTGAAGCAGTTGTCGGCCCACTGAGCCAGCAAGTGGACATGGCGCCAACATATCAAGAAGTCATGCGGAATTTTCAGGAAGGCGAAGGCGGTCACAAGTTAATCGATCCGGACAAGCTTGAGACATCTTTGGCAGTGAAAGTATGCACGCTAGGCTTGACGCGCCATCCGCAACTCGGTTTTGACGATGAAGCACTGCTGTCGATGTGTGCAGGGGGCCATGGTGGCACAACAGCATACACTCGATTCGCAAATACTGCAGCACTTTCATTCACACATGAGATCTATGTCACATGTGCATGACAGCGATATGCAAAAAGTACACCAGTCGCTGGCGGCATTGTCAAGCCAGGTTGGCAGCATCCCCAGGCCTAGGATGGATGCTGTGCAAGCCGTCACAGATACTCAAACAGATCCTTCCATGGTCCGAATCTGGTAGCTTAGATAAGCAACCCACACATGGAGGCAGTGTCCGTGATCGTGTGTGATGTTCAGGTGGCAGCCATAATGGACCTACAAAAGTTTGCACAACAGATAAACGATGCGGGCGGCATTGACAACATTGCCAACATATCTGCTGCTATTCAGGCAGCTGGTGGTGTGCAGAACTTCAACGCTCAGCTGTCACAAGTTACCTCTTTGAGCAGCGCTTGTGGTGGCCCACAGCATTTGGCAGTGCATTTGCAAGGTGCAGTGGGCTTACATGTTTGTGCCCGTAAACTATCAATGCAAATGACGCGCACAAGTGGCATCATGCAGTCTGAGTTAATCTTGATGCAGTGGTTGCTCAGATTACACGCAGTGCTGGAGGAGTAACACAGCTGGCTGATGTCCTGCAACAGGCGAAAGAGTTGTGCCTTGCCTGCAATGGGCCTGTTGAATGTGGCAGCATGCTGAAAGTTGCTCGAGACTTAATTTCAGCTGCGGGGGGAGCCAAACAGGTATGGAATCAGTGTGGAACACAGATGAAACCCACTATGCATTGATGTTGCACGCACCCAGTGTCTCCTCAGCTATTCAGGCTGGTAGCTCATGCAACGCTGTACATCGTGGTCACAATGTATTCACTCGAATGCAGCCCTGGATGGGTTGCCATGGTCAAGATAGTTTGTAATCATGATTCCATCCTGTGGTCGTGGCAAGGCCCGTTGAAACACTAAAGTATGCAGCTGGTGGATCTGTTAAAGCATGTGAAGACAATACTTGACTCTGTTGAGGGGCCGGTGAACTTGGCAGAGCTGCTGAGAAGGGTGGCGTCGCTGTGTGACGCTTGTGGAGGGAATAATCAGCTTGCATCCATGCTGGGTGCCACATCTGATTTGACAGCCGCCTTTGGGGGTGCTTCTCAAGCGCAACACATGATGTCAAGATTGTCAGCCCTTGTGGAAGCATTTGGTGGTAAGGATGCTCTGGTTGGGATTATGGCATCCCTGTCAGAACTTCTGGATCGCCTGGGTGGCGTTGACGGTCTGATTGAGCTGTTAGCCAGGCATAAGGAGCTCTTGGATCGCACGGCAGATCTGGACAAGTTGCATGACCAGTTGAAGCAGATGTCTGGCAGCAACGGCGGCCTCTCTGCAGAGGATCAGGAGGTGTGCGTCAATCCATAGCTTTGTTGCTGGTGTTACTGATTCGGAGTGGTAGGTGCTTGTGGGATCATGTGTCAACAGCCAAAGCTTCTGGTGGGCCGGCAGCAAACATCTGGGCACCTGAATCCTCGCTGTAGCTGTAGCTCTTCAAGTCTATGGAGAAGCGTGTAGATCAGCTTGAGAAGGAGGTGAATGGTTTCAATGATACTATTGAGCAGCTTCGGGCGGCTGGTAGAGTTGAGGCCATGGAAGACCTCATGTCCAACCTGATGGATAACCTGGTAAGCATTCACCTTGTTCTCTTTGTTTGAGAGGCGAAACAGGAGAGATGAGGTCTCCCTCCCTCCGCATGGTTCGGCTAATCAATTCCGTCAATTTCATGGCATCCAGCTACCTTGTATTCCCCTAGACAGGTCATTGGAACCAGCTACCAGTGTCACTTGGTTACCTTGGACACCAATTTGGTGCAGAAAACAGCAGAGCAGGGACAGCAGGAGGCGATGGCTGGGGCCAGAGCCGTCAAACAGGAGGCCAGGAGAATGAGGTGCATGAAACAGGAAAGCTTGGCATCCGCTTTGTCCATGCCAGCAGCGTTGTCAAGCCTTGGTAGTGTAAGGGAGACCTTCATGGCTCCAGCAGCATCTGCTGCAGGCAGGATTCAGCCATCGGTGGGAGACCCTTCCTCCACCAGCTTGCAGCCCTCCAGTGAGCGACCACCCAGCCGTTCCCACCCCAAAACGCCCGAAAACCTCGATGAAGGCAAGACAAGCTTGCGAGGTGCACCATTTCTAGCATCTGGAAGTGTGCGCAGCCCTAGCCGCGGCCCCAAGAGCCAACGATTCGGACCAGACACGGCTGTCAATTTGACAACCGTGCCAGAGGCCTCGCATGGCATGGACGAGCCCAGAGAAGGCCACGCATCCACGCATGGTGTAGCAGGCCAGCACCCGGACCGTCTGGTGCCTGTGCCATGCACTGGCACTGAAGGTGGCGCGACGATCGCACCTACTACACCGCCCACAGATGAGACTGCATCCCTGGGGCAAAAGTCCCAGACACACTTGGAAGGCATGACGTTGTCTCCGGTCGGATCCAGCGCTAGCGTGCATATGCCCATCGCAGTCACTCCACACGCAGGCGGTGGGGCTGCGCCCGCAACCACAACTGCCGGCGACCATGGTGTTGACCTTCCGCCGGGCCACGAGTTCATGAATGACGCAGCATCACGGCCTGGGACAGGATATTTGGCAGCGAGCGCGGAGTCCGGTGGTGAAGAGGCGGATCTCCCTGGTGCGGGGCGAACAAAGCCGCCTGGGGGGTTCTTTGGGAAGTTCAAGGCGAAAGCAGCAGAAATTGTCCAAGAGCAACGGTTGGGGCAGATCAAGCGATTCGCATCACAAGCGATCTCTGACACGATGGCAAAAGTTGAGCGGTACGTCAAAACTGCAACCTTATCCGACCGTTGTTGAAGGATGGGCACGAAGTCAACATGAATGTTTGGGCAGGCCCGTGGCCGAGGTTCTGAAGCACCTGACATCGCATCGTCCGCCAGTGGACACAGGACCCGACCAGGAAGACATTGACGCCCTCCAAGACGACATCTTGGCCAACACAGCAAAGATCAATGAGTTGGAAGGTCTTGTGGCGCGCCTCGAAGAGGTCAAGGTGTTGTGCACAACCTGGATCACGCAAGCTGCTTGCCTGCCATCCAGCATTTGTAAAACAGTGGTCAAGTGCCTCTGAAGACGCATGCACCGCCATGGTGAGATGTGGATGGCCACATGGCTGTGGTGATTGATGTGTAATCAAACAGATATACTGACATTCGTGTGTACATGCGCTTCACAGGCAAGCAAGGATTCAATCAAGAAGTTGTACAGCATTCTTGAGGAGGTGTGGAAAGCCGTGAAACAGATACAAGGACCGGAAGGTGCTCCCCATACACACGGTCGAGACTATTGCACTATTCCAATCTCCAATGCGGCGTGCTTGAATCAAACCCCGCACTCGATGCGCTGTAGGGGACGAAGCCCGGGGCGTGAAGCAGCTACATGGGAAATGCATCAGTTGCGACCGTTCACTGAATGTCCAGCGGCAGCACCGTCTGGGTGACCTACCGGCAAGCATGGAAGCCTTCACCACTCATAAGGCCAGACCGAGGGGGCCAGGGTGGGAGTCTGCTCCAAATAGGGCAATGGGGAATGGCGACGTTGAAGGAGCCGCAGAGTTAAGGTCTGGTGTGACAATCGGCCTCTATGCCATGGTGCATGGGACAGGTGCCAGCAGTTCCATGTGCTTGCAGGAGACGGGCCAAGTCACCTCCTAGAGGTACGCAGGACGGTGGCGTTTCTGTAAAGTTTCAGCCACCTCACCAGAAGCGGCCCAGCACGACGCCCGCACTCATGGAACGGCCTGCCAGACCGCCTCCAGGGCACGCCGTATCCCACACAGCTGGCACAGTGCCCACAGCTGCAGAACATCGTCGCGGAGCAGCCGATCCTTCATCCACCACCCCAAGCAGCGCGCCCACGGCGGCGGATCGACGCCAAGCCGGCAGTGTGTCGCCTGCTGTGCTCTCTGCACCACCCGGTCACACGTACGGTCCCGAGTCTGATTCCGAAGCAGCATAGGTACACGAGACGGAGGGAAATGTTGACAACAGGTTGTGCTGTAGCATGACCAAGAACCTGGGCAAGGCGAGGGAGAAGCAGCTTGAGCAGCTCAAGGCCGACGGCGAGATGACTTTCAAGTCAGAACGAATCGGGGACAGTGCACCACACCCATATCGCAGATGACAGGCTTGCGAGGGGCCAGCATCTGCCGGGTCAAGCATCATGTACAGCTGATGTGTGGTTCAGCAAGGGATATCATTTGGATGACTAGTCCTAGTGATACCTGTGTGCCATGGCTTACATTATGCATTCGTGACAGGCAAGGGCAGAGCCGATTTCATCTTTTCTATGTCCAATATTGAATCTGCTTTGCTCTCTAGCTGAAAAGGCCCATGCCCATGGGTTTGACTCACTGAGGCCACAATGAGCTTCCTTCGATATTGGCCAGAGCTCACGATGTAGTTGGCGAAGAACGACACTAGTTCATCATGGGTTATCCTTTGAACCTCAGCATCCACCTGCAGGTGACAAAGAAATGTGACTGTCGCAGCTGTGTCCGCTTGGCAGCGGTACAGAAACCGCAGTTCCTGGAATGCACACCTGATATCGTCTGTAAAAGTTGTAGAGCATACTACTCTGACACCGCCAGTGGAATTCTGCTTGCTCGTCTACGTTGTTGGGAGCCTCTCTAAGTGCAATCGATACCGACTGCACGTGGTCAGTAAACGCCTCTGCTGGCATTGATTTGATGTCGTTCAGCGCATCATCCAAGAACTGAGAAACAGCGCGCTCAACATTGTCTGGGTGCTGCTCTGATGATACGGCCACCAGGAAGCCCAGCACCTGAGCAGTATCAGTGGGTGATGATCCCACAGAGTACCCGAGCTGCTGCTCTGTCCGAAGCTTGTGCCACAGCGACTCTTTCACAACCTGCAAGTCAGTTCCCCAGGCTTGTCCCCCAGTCGGTCGCTTGGATCGCTTCATGTGGTGGGTTCATGGGCGATCTGGACAAGCACCTGATCACACAGCAGCTGCAGCGCCCGCAGGCGTAGTGTTTTGGGCCCCAGTTGTAGGTACACCTGCATCGCAGAGTTGGTATCCTTGGCATTTTTGGCCGTCCGGATGAGCGTGTGCGTGCCGTGTGGGACCTCGTGGCATGCCAGGGCCTTCCGATCTCCTGCCAACATGGTGGCGCCTGGAACTTGACTTGCCACATCCCTGCACATGCGATGTTGGTACACTTCAACGGTCGCAGCGGCCGCAGATTAGTTCAAGCTGGACCGTCACCATATCCAGCGACACAGAGGCCACCGTGGCACAGAGCAGGCCAGCGTTCAGCCTCCCCTCAGCTGCACGAGCCGATGTGCGGCAGGGCAGCACCTCATCAGTGTCAGGGCAGTGTCTGCGGTGACATTGCCCTCCACAAGGGCCTCAATGTGGCAGGTTGCCAGTAGCTCCTCCCGGAAGGACTCGATGTCGTCTGGCCCGACGGCCTCCAAGGCGTGCAGCACAGCATCGTGGGAGGCGTGTGGCTCCAGCAGCAGCTGCAGGCGGAGGCTGTGGCAGTGCCTATCCACCTCCAGCATAGCATTGCGGTGCCGGTTGAGCCGGTGCTCTTTGATCGCTTCCCACGTCCGGGAGGCCTTGAGGGTTACCAGGGCCTGCACCTCCGCCATGTCGTGCTCTTCCGCAAACACCCGCCACCATCAACTGGGTGACGGCTGACGTGTTGATGCTAGCAGCACGCTCTGACAGGCCTGCTCAGGGTCGTGTGTGCGTGTGCATGCAACAGCCCCTCAGCAGCAGTGGAAGGGAGTCGTGCCTGGACTATCACATTGGCCAGGCTCACCAGCTTTGCGCTGAATCCTGACACGGAGAGCTCCAGCGCCGCAGGATCTTCGTAAGACACGTGTGAGTGCAGGCCGACCAGCTCAGCCTGGTAGGCGACCTCCGTGATGGCATCCTCGAGGCAGTCTGCCAGGAGAACGGCCTTGGCGTGCGCTGCCACACCCGTGAACAGCGCCGGCGATGCAATCCTTCACACACCGCAGCACGTGTCACCCCTCGCATCGCAGCGGGGCCCCCTGCCACTTCCCCCGGTGAACGCATCTGCCGGCTTGAACCTCTCAGCGACTGGCCAGAGGTGATGGTACACGTGGATCGAGGCAAACGCAGCTCTCCCCCTGCCGCTTCGAGAAGCTCCAGGGCATCGTGGATCACAGCGAGAGTGTTTCAGGGAAAGCGCAGCAAAGGCATGAGGTGCCCGCACTTGAACAGTGCGACCGCCCGCGGAGTCCCATACGAAGTCACGAGTCTGTGGTATAGCAGCCTGCCGGGCTCATCTATGATGCGGTCGGGTGCGATCACGGCCCCCTCAGGTAGCCGCCCGGTCTCCCCGCCTCCTGCAGTGGCGCTGCTGGGGTATGGCATGTCCATGCCTGGCTTCACCATGTTGACCGGGGCGCCTGGCAGCAGCTCAAAGTCTGCGGTGATGAAGGGGTTGGCCGGCGGCAACTTGAGGTCGGGGCCGGCCTGCGCCGACGCCCACTCCTGCAGCAGGCTGCTGGGAAGGCCGCCCTTCAAGAAGTCAAACTCGAACCACGGCTCGTGCGCCTGCTCCACAGCCTGCATGGCAGGCACCTTGCTGTACGAACGCCAACAGGAACGACAGCAATGCTGCAGTGGTCACGGGAGAGCGAGGCACCACCACGCCGAGTGCCCGTTGCCGGCCTGCATGTTTCGCTGGAGCGTGGCATCGAAACGAGATGCCTGCGAATGCAGGCTCATGCAGCGGCCCCGCGACGCCAACCTGTGTTGGGTTGCAAGCATGGTCAAGCCGAGGGGGGCGTCAGCAAACCTGAAACTGCTGCTTGAAGGGCTGCTGCAGCTGCGCAAACGAGGAGGACTGCAGGTCGATGCGGAAGCCTGCAGAGGTGACGGCCAGGCCATCCCCGATCTGCTTGACCAGCTCCTCATCCCAGTCCTCGTGGATGAAGGGCCAGCTCAGGATGTGCTCGGGGGCGCACGTCAGCATGCCTGACGCGAGGCTGGTCACCGTGTCCATCGCGTCGTGGTCCTGCTTGAAGCTGCACACAGGCTGGAGCTGTCAGAGCCACCTGTAGCGCCTGCGCAGTGCTCAGAGGCCGGTGCGGCGGCAGCGACACCACGGCCGCGCCTGCAGGCGCATGAGGGCCTGCCTGGGAGCCAATGCCCCTGGGAGGGACAAGATGTGACGGCCGCCCACGAGGAACAGATCGCAACGCAAGGTGGTGCCAGAGTGCACATAGGCGCGCAACGCAGCGGGCGCCTGATGCAGCCACACACATCAGCACGCGTCCCCATGCAGAGCACCAGGTCCTGCGCAAGGCATCAGCAGGGACGGTGCAGGAGTCGCCACCACACCGACACAGCGGCATCCGCACGGTGGGGCAGAGCCATGGTCGGCCGCAGCATGCCGCAGGGCCTCGCACCGGAACTTGCAGTCGCTGATGAGCTTGCTCTCGCGCCACACCCACTCCTGCGGCCCCGCCGCCTTGAGCATGTGCAGGTACTGGAACAGCACCGCCACCGCGGCCAGCCCGAGGCCGGGCTCCGCATGCAGCCCCGCGGCCGTCAGCGTGACCTCCACCTCAAACAACGCAAACCCGCTGTTGTTCTCCGACTCCCCACCGCCCACACCTGCAGCACACGCGCCCTCGCCAGCGGTTTCCCACTCACCATGCATACGGGCCACTGCACACGCCCCGTACGGCCAGCGCAGCACCCGAGCTTTCTCACACTTCACACCATGCACGAGACGTGAAGGCCAGGCAAGGCGGCCGCAGGGGCGCACCGGCGTACAGGGCGGTCGCCCACTTGCGGGCTTTGAGGGCGGACAGCAGCGACCCCGGGCCCTCGTGGCCGAGTAGGTGCGACCAGTACTCCTCCGCCTTCTTGCGGTACAAGCCCTGCACCGGCGGCAGCGGCCACGTGACCTTGAGGGTGTGGCCGTCGTGCAGCGCCGGCACAAGGTATGTGTGCGCGCCGGCGAACGGCATGCCGCAGCCTGCGATCGACAGCGGCTGGTAGCCCTTGTTCTCAATCTGCATGCACCACGCCGGCAGTCGGCCATGTGGAGCATGCCGCCTGGACGCCACCCGAACGCCACCGCCACAGCAGCGTGCACTGCACCCTCGACCACCTCGATCAACCGCACGATCGCTTTCGAGCCTGATCACGCAGACGCAGCCCGAGTGAACGGCCAGATGAACGCTGTTCGAAGTGGGGGCGGCCTCGAGGTGCGGGGTCTGTCGCGCGCACCGGCCGCAAGCGTGGGTGGCTTTAGACGAGTTGCACGCATGAGAGCGGCGGCTGCCGGCGGCATGCATGTGAAGGTGCAGCAGCGTAGAACGCGGTGCGCCTGTGGCGTGTCCACGGCCATGATCAGTGCTGCACATGGCACTCGGTGGCGGCCCAAATGAAGCCACGTTGGCTGGCTGGTAGCGCTGCTAACCACAGCACCGCACCGCCTGTCGATGCATGTATCCTATGCTATCGTTCGCGGCATGCTCTGAGCAGCTGCACATGACTGCCCGGCAAAAGCCCTTGCCAGGCTGGTGCCATGTGGCGGGGACCGGGGACTACATAATCAGATCTACGCCTCGGCGGCGAGGACAGCGGACTGGATCCTGTCCGGCTGCTATGTCCCTGGCAGATGCGGAGGAGGCCGACTCGAGTGGGGGGCGCACCGGCCCAAAGAGGTCCTCAACCCAGGCCTGCAGCTCCGAGAGGCTGTGGCCGCCGAGGACGGTGAGGCACATGCAGCTGGCGGAGTAGTGGCGGCGGTAGTGCTGCATGATGCGGTCGCGGATGGGGATGCCCTGCTGCAGGGGCACCGTGTACAGGCTGCGCTTGTTGCCCCACATGAAGGTGCCGAGCGGGTGGCCGACCTGCGCCGTCGCCGACGCCACCGCAGACAGCCGGCAGCTGTCGTTCTGGTTCACGCCCACAAACTCGCTGTCCACCGCGCAGACCTACAGCCCACGGCGACGTCAGGAGCACATGCGAGGCCGGGGCCCCACAGGCCACGCACGCTGCTTGGCAGCTGCGCGGCGCTTCACCACCGGTGACACTTCACCACCGGTGACACACAGCTGCTGCGTGGAACGGTGTGAAGCGTCCCGGACTGTAGGAACGTCTCATGCATGAGGACCTGCCGGAGCGTCAGTCCAGCATGATCGGGACGGGGTTGGCAGAGGTGATCATGGCCCGAGCAACAGCAGCGCAGCATGGCTGTGTGCCGCGGGGGGAGTGCCTGATCGGTGTTGGCAGGCTGGAGGTACCCAGGCAGCCGGTGGTATGGCGCTGCATGTGGCGCTGTGCCAGTGACGCCTCGCAGTCGTGAGCCCGGGCGATCAACACACACCCTGGGCCACGCAGGTGGCAAGCGCCACACGGCTGTCACCACGAGACCACCGACATGCTCTGCCCTGTTCCTCTGCCCGACGCTGTCATTTCGTATCCAGGGCAGTTGGTGGCCTTGGTGGCAGGCAGGCACACATGGCTGGGAAACCCGGAGACCTCCATTCGGGTCAAACACGCTGCCGACAGAAGCATCTGCTGCTGGGATCTATAGGCTGCAGTGACGCGGGCTCGCCATGGACTAAGACTCGTGGATTATGAGGCACGTCTGGTTCCTGGCAGGGCTTGGCATGCTGCCAGGCGGCCTCTCGAGGGCACTTGGCCCGGGCAGGCAGCTGCCCGCTGCAGACCATGTGTGCACTTGAATGCATGCACTTGCACAGTAACAGGCTCACGCGAGTCTATGTCTGCGATGGGGATGCACCTCTCGTTCGAGTGCTGACTCGGAGCAAAGTGGCTGCTTGAAGAACGCAGCAAACCGCTCCAATGCTGGGTGCAGCTGTCCAGGCTTGATGTCGAGGTGATAGTTTGTGTGCTCTACAGTCAGACCTCGGGTCAACCCATTCTTTGCGACGGCGTGGAGACGTGGTGGATGTGCAGGCAATGCAGCACGGTGCTGCTCTCGCTCGGCATCGTACCTGCCTCTGTGAACGCGTTGGATGTGCCAGCATGCTGGGACAGGTAGTCCGTGTACTCCGACTCGCCCGGGAACTCGGCACTGCCCATGAAAAGCATGTGCTCAAGGTAGTGCGAGAGGCCTTGCATGTCCGACGGGTCTGCAAAGCTGCCGACGCCCACCGCCATGGCGGCTGCTGCTTTCTTCACCTGCGCACTCCTGTCCTGGGAGCTGGGTGTGTCAGACCCATCATCGCTCGCATGCTCTGACGAAGCCGGTGACATCTGTTCCTCTGGCTCCTCTTCGTTTTCATCATCTGCAATCTGGCAGCTTCAAATGGCGCTGGTTCCATGGTGCTCTCCATGGTGCAACTCAGTTTTCAGACCACAACTGCTGGATGTATCATTCCTTGTTACTCCACGATATATGAGCAGTCTCCATACACCGCACCGATACATATATCCGGGTCAGAGATCAACAGTGTCCTGAGTCCATTGGGCAACACCAGGTATCGATATGATTTGTTGTCGCAGGGCGATTTTTGCACAACCTCATCCATATTTTTTCTAGGTGCGTTTGCCTGGATAACTGTAAACGCTGTTGGCGTCGACAAGGAAAAGCGCCTGCACGGCCCACCGCTCAGCAGTGATCGGGACGAGAGGAGCGCCGAGAATACATTCATGCGGACATGATTCAACAAACATAAACAGATAGCACCCCATTTTGCAGTAAGGTCCAATATAATGAGCACCGCCACCGACTCGGATCGCGCACGCGTGATGCTCAATCACCAACGTGCACTTGCACATGTCGGAGGAACGACGCGCTGCGGCCATCCTGGACCAGACGCAAACTCAGAAGTGCGCTATGTCTCGCATATTTTGTTAGCACACTGTTAGTATGCTAGGATGTGTTGGGAGTGACCTGTGCCCCCTAGCCTTGGCACGTCGTCACTGTGGACAGCCTTCGTGATTGACCTTTGGCGTTGCTGCCTCCGCACACAGAACCATGACAAGAAGTTTGTGCTGAAAATCTGATACGAGCGTTGATTGCAATTTTCGTCATGGTGGCCTTGGCCTTCTCCCTCACTGGTGCCAAGCATCACTGATCAGCTCTGCCGCGACGGCCATGGCGTACGCACGCCAGGTATCAGGCCTTAATCTGCCAAAAACTGGTCAATTTCTCAAATGGCTTTCTGATTGGCGCTTTTCCAGCGGGGCTGCTCATCAGAAACCGTTGCCGAACTTGCCCGATGCAGAGCTCGAGCCGGAGATGGACTTCTACGACACAACCGTCGAAGCGTATGCGAGCAAGGAAATAAAAACCTTCACTCTTGCACAGGTGAATTCATGGCTGCTATGCCACCAGATTGGGTGCTTCCAAGCTATAGCCCGCGATATGCGATGGGTCAGGTCCGGCGTGGTTGATTTTAAACGCGCACTCGGCTAGCTTCCGCACGGTACCATATTAGCTCGAGCAACCAGCATTCCAAACATTGGCTTGATTCACGTTTCCCTCGATCCGTTGGGTATGCTGTCAATGTGCGTGCAGATGCTGACTCATGGCAGATACACAGCTGGAAACTCGGCCGTGCTGTTCGACAGCGCTAACACTGTCCGAGAGCAGGTGCAGCCCTCACATGCCGCGTCCACCATGAACCCACTGCCCGAATGCCGTTCTGGCCGTGCGGCTCAAAACGGCGGCATCAGTGTTGCCAGCAGCACATCCGACAGAGTCACTGGTGGCACTGCCCCTGCAGCTCCCCCGCCGCTTGGCCAGAAGGCTGCTGGATCTCCAGTCCTTGCCTCACATCGTGGTCACAAACCCATACGTTGGCCAAGTCTACAAGGCGTACCATCGCTCGTTCAGGATACTGAATGCTGTGCCGCCTGTAACGTCCTTCGAGGACAACCGGAACTTCACTACCCTGTTGGAGCAACTCCTGGAGGAACACAGAAAGCTCCCACCCGCCTCTTGCTGTCCTCACACGTGTCCTCAAGCTGTCCTCCTGGAGGTCACTCCCTGCTGCCAGCTGGCCGGCCCACCCAGCACCCAGACCAAGCCAGACCAAGCCCCGCTTGCCACACTGTTAATGCACCGTGCATGCAACGCTTGCCATGTGTAGCAATTGAAAGTCGGGCTATGCATTTGTCTACACCGCCAAGCACACTGCCTCATGCATGTGCACCCTAGCGCTCAATCTTCGCCCAGTGTGCCTCAGGCATTTGATTCGAAGCCTGACAATGGCAACCAAGCACGCGGGTGGGGGCTGCCAGATCACACGTGAAAATTCACGAAACCGTGCTCCCACAGGTGTGCACCTTACCGTCCTGCGGCGCAAGTGAGCACGGCCGCGATGCATGCAGGCCCGATGCTGGACAGCCTGGCGATCGGCCTGAAGGAGTGCCGCGGCCGCCGTGGCATGCATGCCAGCCTGCAGCTCGACGCGTTCCTTGACGGCATGCTGCGCTCCCGCATTTCGCGCCGCATCATCGCCGAGCAGCACATCCACCTCGCGCGGCCCCGCCCGCTGCATGTCGGGGTTATTCACACCCAGCTCCACGTCAAGTGTGCCCCCACCTCCACTCCACACACGCCTTTCGCCACATGCATGCATGCATGCCCCTCTGTCACCGACCGCTCAGTCCGGTCCCCATGCACCACCACACCGTGCCTCCGAGGTGCGTGCCGGGTCAACGTGCATGCGAAGAGGCAGCACTGGCGCATTGCCCACATGCATGCAGCACATGCGTTGCACCTCCACCATACCTCGGTGCGTGTGTGCAACCAGCGACGTGGTCGGGGTATGAGGTCACGGAGTGCGGCACACATGCGTGGTGATGCAGGGACACGGTGGAGGCGGCGGGGGAGCGTGCGCGGCAGCTGTGCTTTGAGACGTACGGCCGAGCGCCCAGCGTGCGCGTCGTGGGGGACATGGCTGCGCATCTCCCGTACGTGTGGGGCCACCTCGACTACATCCTCTTCGAACTCTTTAAGAACAGCATGCGTGCGGTGGTGGAGCGGCACCTGCGCGAAGGCGCGGCCATGGCGGAGGAGGCGCTGCCGCCGGTTGCCGTGCGAATCTGCCAGGCACCGGATGCGATCACTATCCACATGGCGGACCGTGGGGGTGGCCTGCTGCCGCTGGTGAGGGACGCCGTCTGGCGGTACGGCTTCACGACCATCGGCAGCGGCGGCGTGCCGGCCAGCGGCGGCGCAAGTGCGTGGCGGCCACCTGCTTGCCACACTGCGCCATGACCACTTGCACCGTGTTGGCCACTGCTGATGCATGAGAACCTCCAGCTTGTCGGGGCAGCCTGTGGGGTCTTGTCCCCGGCGAATCAGGCGCCCCGGTCGCCCAACGCTGTGTTCAAACGTGTGCTCCATGGTGCGTCGATGCCACCCCGTTTGACCAGTTTCCGTTCAATGCTCCGTTGCTGTTGTGTGCGCCCATGCGCTTCCGATGTCACCCAATTTCCACTCCAACAAGGACAGGACCGCCGCGCGATGTGTGACTTGCAGCCACAAGGCCGAATGCAGAACCTGATCCTAGCAACTAGCGCCGGCCCGCAGCAGGTAGGGACGCGGCATTGACCATGCTACCAGGGAAGGTGGGGTGTTGCTGGGTTCGGTGAACGAAAGTCGGCAGTGTGCATGGGCGCCACAGCCGCCACTTCCATGGAGCCCCAGGCCAACCGCCATCCTCGCCTCCATCAACACGGCACTGACCGCCCCTACATGTAGACGCCTCGGGCTATGCTGCCAGCTGCTTGCCACAATCCACCGGGCGACATGCAACGATGTCGCGGGCGCCGGCACCCGACACCATGTTTGATGCAGGGTCGGAGGAGGCGCCGGTGCTGCTGATGGGGCAGCAGCACGCAGCGGCGCACCCCTTCAGAATGGCGGGCCTCGGCTTTGGGCTGCCCATGGCCCGCCTCTTTGCGCGCTACTTTGGGGGCGAGCTCACACTCGTCAACCTGCCGCAGTACGGGGTGGACGCCTACGTCACGCTCCGCGCCCTCGACGGCTGGCACTGGGAGGAGGAGTCGCCGGTCGCCAGCTCCGCCGCCGGAAAGGTGTGACGCGGCGTGCTGCTGATGCGGGCTGGGAACGCTGCCCATCGCCGTGGCTGTCGCTCGGGTTAGTCTGCGCAGCGCAGGTCAAGCTTGAGAGTGGCCGGATCCCGGGTGCGAGTGCTTGTGTGTGAGACACGCGGAGGCGGTCTGCAAGGTGAGCAAAGGCGCAGGGTAGAGGGGCAGCGCGGGGCGCCCTGGCAGAGCAAGGCGTGGGCGGTTGCGCGGCGTGCAGGGCGGCTTGGTTGCAGTGGGTTGGGCAGGTGTGGCGCCAGCGCAAGCATCATGCCGGGGCTGCCAACGCTCTGGGGGCTGGTACATGCATGGGCTGCTGCTGCAGCTGGCCGCGATGTGGTGGCTTGTGAGCCTGCGCGCTTGATGGTAGCAGGAGGCAGCGGGGTGTACGCTGTCGGTGGGAACCCACCGTGTTGGCACTCAAACCATCTGCTCTGCTGGTTGATTCCCGCCGCAAGGTGCCCGGGGTGCGCGCATGCTTGCCGTGGACTGCGGGTTGGGGGTTTCATCAACAGCCGAGGGTTTCCGGTGTGTAAGCTGCATGCATGACTGACAGGCATGCCGCATGCACCGTCCACGATGCCATGCTTTGACACACCATATAGCACCAATGCAGCACCACTTTGCAGGGGTGCCCCCCAACAAATGATCGCGCCAATAAAGCACCGGCCGCCGTTACCGACCTTGCTCCTCCAGTCCCGCCTCGGTGGGCAAGGGCCGCGGCCGTCTCTGCACCGCCTGAGTGCATTCTTGATCATGTTTATGTTCACATTCCACTCACTCCCCAGGGCCCAGGCTCAATGGGAGCACCTGAGTCTGATTGTTGGAGAGCGCGCAGCTCCTGCCGCCATATCGTGTGTCGGCACAGGTGCTAACGGCTGCTTTGGCAGTGCTGCGCCCGTAGCCACCCGCGCCAGGTCCTGTCCGCGTTTCCATTCTGGCTTCTTGTCGATCGCCGCAGCCACTGCCGGCCGCATTGTGCCTACCGGTGGCAAGGGGGAGCGTGCGGCATGACCTGTGGGCGGCACACCCACGCAATTCAAGGTGGCCCCCAGATGTTGTGCCTGGCTCCAGCATGTGAGCGCATGCATGGCGTTGGATCACTCCCCCATGCATGCGTCATAGACCAGGCGCGGTGTGCTCCAGCCCTTGCAATTTTGAGCCTGGCTCCTGCGTTTGACACCGGCTGAAACGCTCCATGGGAAGCGTGCAGCTGCAGGATGACAGCAAGCGGGCGAGAACGGCGAGGCCGTGCCGTTGGCTGAAGCAAGGTTTGCTGCTGCACTTGCCTAGCGCGTTGATGGGTCACGGTGGGTCACGGTGGGCGTGTCTTCATTTCATCTGTACTGGAACAAGTTTGCAGAAAGCAAAGACAGAATTACTAACATATGCTCGTCTGGGGTCTCAGCAGATCCCATCAGCTACAGCATTCCTGAGAACAGGGGCGCAATGAAGAGGATTCAATTCCACAGTTTGTCATATGAGATGTGCCTGTTTACCCCATGCTCGCCGTTGGTCAGTGAGTTCTACTGGCAACCCATCTGGGATATGTTTGGATCTGGATCTGTACAAGTTCCAGGTGGCAGGCCACTGAGATCTTGTATAGGCTGCAGATGGGACAGTGTGTATGCGTGCGCTACTTAGCCATCTTCGTCAGTTTTACGTTTGTCAGTTTGATGTTAGACGCCTCCAGCAGTGTAGTGCTCGACGTGACTGGCATGCATGGCCTTTGGACTTCGGGTGCGGCATGACCTGTGGGCGGCGGGCGGCGAACGATCGGATACTGCTCCCGTTGCTCCATAAGCGCATATGACGATTCCACATGCAAATGAGCCATGCCAGGAACCATACTAACGACTTGAGCGCCTGTCCAGAATGGTGCAACATGCGGTTCTTCAGGAGTATCTGTTGTGTGGCACATGGCTCTACCCCAGTGGACATCTTGGGCGCCCCCGATCATGGGCCGTCTTGAACCGAGAATGTGAACGCCGTGATCGGGGTATGAATGCGGTGAGGGGTGTTCCGGGAGCCGCGTCAGTGACAGTACGCGTGCGAGAGGTCTCTCGCACGGCACCGAGAGTTTTGCGTGCGTACACACTGGCAATGCAGCTTGAGTACCCGCTTCTCAAACACATGTCCGCGTCTAGATAAGTGGCTTCAACGTGTCTGCGTAACCTGGAGCGAGAGCCCTACACGTATCATCGAATTTGTCACTGCTTGCCAAGCTCAAACGATCGGAATGTTGTTCCTGCTAGCTTTCACCTTTTAGATTCACATTGAAGCGCAGCTTATACTACACCAGCTCGGTTCAGGACGGCGTTCTGCACACAATTCGCAGCTCAGCCACCCGGAACACTGATTTGCTCCCTTCTCCAAGCTCCACGAGTCATTAGCGCCTATTGATGGGCAGCTTTGCACCGTCAGGACCTCCCGTCCGATACGTCCGTTCTCCATCTCCCTTTTCGTTGCGTGGGATCCCAATCACACAGTGGGAACGACAAGCACATGCTATGCGCTTAAGAGATCAGCCTGTCAACTCGTAGGTCTGTCACTGCTTGTTACTTTAAACACGTGAGCACTGGGCGTTGTTTTGTAGATCAAGGAGCTCGGCTCTGGGAGCTTTGGGCAATGTATGCTTGCCGAGGACCACGATGGAGAGCATGTCGCCGTGAAGTTCATCGAGCGGGGGAAGGTCAGTTTATATTTTACATCTGGCAAAGTTGTATGCAACCGCTTGTGCACACAGTCGAGTTGTGTGCTGCAGGTGGACCGGAATGTCGAGCGGGAAGTCCTCATGCACTCGACGCTGCGGCATCCAAACGTGATCGGATTCAAAAGGGTACGCAGGAAACCGCTACTTGTTCCATCTACGTATCGCCGTGCATGTTGACTGCGTGCGCCGGGCTGAGCATGAATATCCGCTGTAGCCCGCACAGTTTCTCCCAACAGAGATGTGCCAAGCACTGGACATGATGTTCACCGTGCACACGCATCAAACTTTACCATTGGATCTCATGTGGCCGACACTGGGTGGTTTGGAGGTTGTGGCTTGCCATGCCAGGATAGTGGACACAAAAGCTTGTGTGCACTTGCCTGTTCGTCTTCTCCTCACACTAAACAAAGTTCCCGTGCAGGTGTTCCTCACAGATCAGCATCTGGGCATCATCTTGGAATTTGCCACTGGCGGGGAGCTCTTTGAGCGGGTCAAGTCCGCGGGCAGGTTTGACGAGCACATGGCTCGATTCTTCTTCCAACAACTCATTGCAGGTGCGCCCGGGCCCGGGCCCGCTCGGCCCCAGACCTCCAGCGAACACTCTTGCAGGCTACCAGTATGCGTGTATGTACCATTACAAAGAGAGGTTTGGAGACAGGTGCATCAAGCATCGGCGTTCACGTCTCGGGTTCGATCAACACCCACTCATCCATCATTCGGGCACTCTCCTGGTTCAATCCTATTCCATGCTAATGGTGGCGCCTTCAACACGGTCTTCCTGATGGCCAGCTATTCCTGTCGCACGTCGCTGCACCGAGTTCTCTCGACGCTTGCGGCATCCAGGTCTATGCTGCACACTGGCTCAACAGGCACACAGCACAATACGTATGGTGGAGCAAAAGCAACAGGTCCTGCCTGCCCAACCTGCCGTATCAGAGGAGCACACTCGTCCCCTCCCTGCGCTCGCCGCTGCTACTGTGCGAGTGTCTGGCACCGCAGCTGGCAGGGCACCATGGATATAATCAGGGCTGTAAGCCACCTCGATACGAGTGCAGGCCTGCGGTGCCCACACAGCACTCCTTCTGTCCTTCGCACAGCACCCACCTGCCATGCCGCCTCCTCCTCCCTGTCAGCCGCGGCCCGCACTTCTCTTTGATCGCCTATGCCATATTGTTCTGCCCTCCTGGGTGGATGCAACACACATCCCAGCCCTCAGCACCCTCAATCGAGCTTGATAGCAAAACGTGTCCACTGCTCTCGTCCGTGACCGGCCCGCTCACGTTGCGCATCTGATGCGAACTGGCACAGTGTGCTGACCCTGCCTGGTGACACCTGTAATATGGTATGTATGACAACAAAGAGAGGCATGGATATAGTGGCATTCAGCTAAAATGTTTGCCTCCATCGGATACACATGTAGTCACAGTGAGGAGAGGCATGGGTACAGTCGCATCATGCATCGGCATTCACGCCCTCAATTCGATAAAACCTGCAATTACCCGGACACGACCCACCCGGGATATGTACATATTCATGGATGACGATTCAATCGGTCCTGGTTGCCAGAGGTGTCGATGTCCTCATGCATGCGGCACCGTGCCTCTGGCAACTGTGACCGATTGCGCCCTCACAGGTGGCAACCATGGTCTCGACCAAGGCGTGCAACCACGCGAGCCATCTCACCCAAAGGGACAGGGCAAGCAGCCAAACCTTGGACGCGGGGCCACCAATCCCCGCAGCGAAAGAGACTGCAACACCAGTGCAAGGCACATCCATGTCAGGCCGGTGGGTTGCCGTGGACAGCAGATGCCAGTGGGCAGCCCCACTCGGCTCCGGTGAGCGGCCACTCAGGCTACCCCCAACCCCAGCCCACATCTGACAGTACCAACTTTGCCGTGTGCACACTGCAGGCGTCCAATTCATTCATGACCAAGGACTCGCGCATCGTGACCTGAAGCTGGAGAACACGCTCATCAAGCTGGAGGAGACACGACCGGGCAAACGCCCTACTCCCGTCCTCAAGATCGCCGACTTTGGCTTCTGCAAGCATGAGGACCTCCACTCTGCCCCAGACTCCCGCGTCGGCACGCCTGCATATATCAGTCCGGTACGCACCAGTCAGTTCTGACCACCTGTAGCCATCCACACGGCGCCTGATCACCCAAGCACGTGCACGCTGCAACACGCACATCTGCTCTCTGTGAACCCGCCGAGGCACCGGTGCTCCCCGCAGCGGCGTGTCAGGATGCGGCTGCCGGCAGATACAGCAGTGCTACCGCAGCGGCGTGGGTTGCTCACAGCCACACCACACCGAGGTTGCTCGACACAGTGTCAGGATCCCACCCCGACTGCATGATCACCTCATCAGCGCCTCCCCACCCCTTCGACCTGTCACCCACCCGCGCGCGTATCAGCAGACGCACTTGCGCCGCGTATCAGCAGACGCACTTGCGCCGCTATCGCGCCTCCGACACCTCGCCGGCGCCGCGTGCATGCATCCCATGCTCACACGCAGCCCAGCGCCGAATCAGCAGCCTCCAATGATAGGCCGCGGTGCAGGAGGTGCTGCAAGCGCCGCAGCGGTACGACGGCAAGGCGGCAGATGTGTGGTCGTGTGCGGTCCACCTCTACATCATGCTCGTCGGCTGGTACCCCTTCACAGACCCACGCGAGCCGAAGAACTTCCCCAAGACGGCGTCGAACATCCTTAAGGGCCGCTTCGCCTTCCCCCGCAACCTCACCGTCAGCGCCGAGTGCCAGGATCTCATCAAGGCGATGCTGCAGCGGGACCCCCAGCAGCGCATCACGATCCCACAGATCAAGGAGTCGCCGTGGTTCCAAACCAACCTCAGCCGTGAGCTCGCGGTGCGCCTTCCATCTTGCGCACACCCCCTGATGCACAGGTCGATGCAGGGCAAAGCCCCTGCTGCTGCACTGCTTGTGCGTGGCTGCCGCCCGCTGTCGCCGAGGCCATGCGCCCTGCATTAGGATGAAAGCCACTGGCTACGCCAGAGGCATTGCCTGCTGCGCCGGTGAGAGCTGTGGAATTGCTGCGAGCAGTGGCTGTTCCTGGATTGCGGCTTGTGCACGTGTACGTGCGCAGCGGCGGATTTGTGAACGTGGGAAGTTCTCATGGTGCTCATGCTCATGTCACGCAGGTGACAACCTCTTCCAAGAGGCTGTCACAGGGTGGCACTGCTGGCTGTTCCGATGTACCCTAGATGATGTACCCTAGATGCCGTTCGGTTCGGTACAGCAGCGGTTCGGTACAGCAGCGCCCGACAGTGTCACCTGTCCTGTCACCTGTCCTGTCACCTGCACCTTCTGCTGCAGGCACTGTGATGTACCACATGCTCTGTACGGTTCACCACAGGTGTCGAGGTCGTGGTCTGACTGGTGCTTGTGCTGCAGGACAACTGCAATGGATTGCCCTGCTATCAGCAGTGCCAGCAATCTCCAGAAGAGATCCAGGCCATTCTGAAGATGGCCGCACATAAGTAGATATTAGAACTATGCCGGTCGAGTGGTATGCAAAATAACACAATCGCAAGCAGACAGTTGGTAACAACTCTGCGCAAACGGGGCTGTATGTGTACAGCTGTAAATGTGAGTGTATTAGCGGAAGCGAGGTTGACTGCCAGTTACAAAGCTGGCCTGCTGCCATGTTCTCTTGAAAAAAGGGTGTGTGAACAATTTCAGAAATAACTGTACTCAAGACAACTCTTACACTGGTGGACCTATCCTGACCGGCAACACGTCAGGTTTGTCACTGTGTATTCTGGTTGTAAACTCATCAGATCTTGAATGATCGATCGCAAAGACACACTCCGTCATCATGGATGTTCCGACGCTTATCACAGGCCTAAATCCTGAAACCTGCTACGCTTGTGTCGGGCTGAGCATGAGACAGCCTTATTCTGTACGAATGAAAATGTGGAAACAACGCAGTACATGGCTAGGGCATGATATACCGAATCTCTCTCATCTTGATGCATTCCCCTTCCACATGAGCCATGGGGCGGGCGTCCCCGACTGAAAGGTGCATTGCAAAACAGACTCTTATTGCGTTACGCACGCCCCGGGAGGCCTACGTGCCTAGCTTGCCGGATCAGCTCCTTCACTTCCTCCGGCGGCTGCTCGCATCTCTTCATCTGACAGTGTGCCAACCCCCTTGCATTGCCCTGCAAGGAAAAAATCGGGTCCAACACGGCTCCAGACCCTCAAAACTGCGACGCGAAGCTTGTTTGATTAAAATTTTTGTCCTCGCATGCAGCAGAAATCAAGCACAGGGCATCAGCCAGAGCGCATGCACCTGAATCTCCCTGGGAAGGTCTTGCATGTACCAGGGCTGCTCGATCACGTCGTGCACAGTCGGCCGAGCCCCGCTGTCCGTGCACAGCATCACCTGCAGCAGGTCCTTGCACGTGGGGCTGATGGCGTTGTTGGGCGGCCACTGCAGACTCTGGAGCGGCCCATCCACCGGTGTGTCGACGGCGTCTGCAGAGGCGGCAGGCGCCTGTGCTGCTCCACTGCTGGCCGGCTGTGTCTGGCTGGGGTGCTGCGCTGTAAGCATCGTGTATAAGACTGCGCCGCAGGCCAAGATGTCCGCAGCCTTGTCCTCTAGAAGAATGTCATCCTGCACCATATGCAGGCCATGGGGAAACCAAGCCACCTGGCACACTCGCGCAAGCAGGGTCACCCAGGTTTCCAAACGGGCGGGTCGCATCAGCTGGGCCACACCGCTCTCAAGCCGGGTCGCAAGGCTGCAGAGTGTGCTCTAGTGGTACCCTGTGATGGGGGCCGCGGGGGGATCTTGCCGGGAGGTGCGGCCGCGGTTGTCGTGTTGTCCTCTTTGGCACATCCAAAGTGTGAGATCTTGAGGACAGGAGCTTTGGAGAATGTGAAGTTGAAGGGCTTGACAAGTAGGTACTGCAGGCGGATGTCGCCATGCGTGACTCCTCGTTCATGCAGGTACCGGACACCACACATCAGCTGCTGGAAGAAGAAGCGTGCCAGGCTCTCCTTGAACGGGCCCTGCGCCTTGAGCATGTCGAGCAGGTTGCCGTTTGTGGCGTACTCGTGCACGATGCCGAGCATTGCCTCTGTAAGGAATATCTGCAAGGCTCCCTGCTGTCAGCCCTGTGCCGGCTATGCTATAAGTTTGGCACTTCACAGTGCATGGGGCTGGAATTCACAGCAAGAGGTACAGCATACCCGTTTGAAGCCGATGATGTTTGGATGGTGAAGCTGTGAGTGAACGACAGCATCCCTTTCAATGCTGGCTGCTACAGGGCTCTTGGCTTGGATGACCTGCAGGTGGTGTTGCTGGTGCTAATGCATGCAGGGCAGGGCAGATGACAAACTTCACCTGATCAACAGACTCAGCACACACACTGTCTGTTCTGGGCAGTACCTGAGATCCTCTCTGCAAAAGCTTCAGAGCTACCTCTTCACCATCGCTGAGATCTATTGCCACCTTGCGAATGCCGCTGGAGCTGTAGCCAAGGTCCCGTAAGTGCACAAAATCAGATGCGGTCTGGCCTGCTCCACCCCTTGCGACACTCATACCCTGCAGCGAGGTGTGTGCATGTGAACACAATGAAAATCACGATGTGTCACCCATCGTTGAGGGGGGTGGATATACAGACCACACATCTAGCAAGCGGTTCTGGCACGATTGGATCTGTGCAAGACAAAAGGAATGTGTTATGCCTGGCCTTGGATCTGTGCGAAATCGCTGTCGTTCTTGCGCTTGACTGCGACCGCGAGTTGGTCTGACGAAGCGCATTAGCACTATGTAAGGGGTCTGATGGTCAGCACCTGATCTGTTGCCGAGAAGCTCGCTACATCCCCTTGGAAGCCCGGCTGAGGATTATAATTTGAAGCGTCTCCGGAAAAATGAGTGCTGCACTGCACAGTAGCGAATGATTGGCACGATGTACGCTTCGTCAGGCCGAGACAGCTGGCGCAGGGGTCGTGACTGCAGTAGAAATGCGCAGAAGGACACCGACAAGTCAATTCAAGCTTGGTTTTCTCTCAAGGTCATGTTTACACCAGACGATTTGCATGCGCCTATGCCGCATGACTTTGGTCAACTGTCTCACAATTCAAGCGACTCGCGAGCATCGACACGACATGGCGCAGCTCATCTAGCTTGGCTTATGTCAGATAGTAGTTTAAGTAGATGGCGCACGTGTGAAGGTGGTGACAGACCGTTCATCGCTTTCCCTGCGGGCTGCGGTAGTGCAGACGGAATGGGCATTGCGCTGACCATTGCCTCGCAATCCAATTCTCTACCTCCCAGCCACTGTATCTGAACTTCTAAAACTCACTTGTGTCGATGCTGTGCTGACAATATAAGGCAGTCAGTGTGTCAAGTCCTAAACGGGATGGCACATGGACACGCGTGGCGCGCGGAGTCTTGTCGATTGTACCGTGTAGCACAGTTCTACGCTGGAAACTCAATGCACGTCACTGGCCAGTGTGCCACACATATTGCTTTTGGGCATCGTGAAAACCACGTGTAGGGACAAAGAATGTAAAAAGTATATGCGAAGTTCGTGCCCACCCATTGCGAGGCTAGACTCCCGCTGTGGCGTTGGTGTTGCCCACATGGGGTTGCTTTAGGGGCCATTAAAGTTACTGATAATGCTTCAGCAAATTAAACTACTAGACTACCCATCAGACCTAGCTAAGAATAGCAGCTAGGCGTGTGCACATTTACCAGTGCATGTAGGTGCCGCTGTTGTGGAGCATGCATGGGGTGTTTCGATCCTGAACATGGAACTGGTGAACGTTCTCGGCACATCTGAAGCCGCACACGGACATCGCCACAGTGTGCGAACACAAACGAAGCCTACAGAAGGCACCGCTTAACACACATCGGCTACATTCATTGGTCGAGGCACGCCGTCGGCGGCGCCGTTTCGGGAGGCACTTATTCATCTAGTTTTGTGCACCTGATCCTAGGCCCTCAGAGGATGGCAGTGTGTAGGTATACAGATTGTTCAATGGCTCGATCACTCAGGACTCCGTAAAACAGGCGGATCTTCATCTGCGTTTGGGCATGTAGGTCAGGCATATGCCTGAGTGCCACAGTTCTGCTTGAGTGGCACCTTGGCTGTCTGTAGAGCTACTAGAGTCCGTATAGAGGCTGTATATACGCTTAGACCGTGTTTTGTCACCATTTTGTGAGCGGGTCATGGCATATTGTAATCCATGTTTTGTCCCATGTTTCCATACATGTAAACTCCAAAAGAGGCTCTCGCAAGACTCACCCCTGTGAGCTGTCCCGAGAAGAAAGTGAAAGTTCGGAGCAGTACCTGAACTGCACAGCCATTCCTGTTGCAGATGTGCTGCACTGACAGTCGGCACAGGCGTGTGCCTTACCTGTCAGATGGGCAGGTGCACAAACACAAAGAGTGAGGGTTAACCGCTTTACCTGTCCTGCATGCAAGCCTGCAAGTTCGCATGTTGCAGATTGACATCTGAGGTGCAAGCTTTCCCATGCACAGATTCGGGTTCCTCCCACCTCCAATGCTGTGTTCCCACCAGGGGGCCCCTCAACAGAAAGCCAGTCATTACTTTGGCCAATCTGGTTGTGCACAGGCCTCCACAGCAGTCCTTCAATAGTATCACTGCCCTGTGCTGCTCCTCTGGTGAGATGGTCATGGTGAGAATGCCTGGCCAGTAACTGGCCAGAGCACCACTACAGATCGTTTGTTCAGTGGCAGCTTGGACATGTGACATTGGTCATGTGTAGGAAGCAGGCCAGCCGGCTGTACTTTCCTGCCTGGAATGGACTCACCAATCCATACAGTCCAATGCAGAGGCTATGCAGAAGCTGTGCTAGTACCTGAAATTTTAAATGTAACCTGTGTACGCACATGGTGAGAACCACTGCATGGCTGGAGATCGGCCACCATCCACCCAGCACCCAGTGTAGCACTGCAGTGCCGGCCGCCGTTGCCCCTGGTTCCTGCTGATCCCATGTTCTGGGGCAGCACAAGAACACCTTGCAGGCTGCTGTCCAGAGAGCCCTCTAGAGGCCCGGCGGCTTCTGGGACGGGGGCGGCCCCTGCAGCTGCCTGTTTGATGCTCACGATGGTGAACACCCAAGATGAATTTTGACACTCGATGATTAAGTGGACCATGCAAGCCTCTTCTCACATAATCAGGCCACCACGAATACCTCCCACATCTCATAATCAGGGCCTGCTGCACCCAGTCTGGTGCATGCTGTGCCCAGTTTCACCAAAGTTCCTCAGGGCTGTGCCCCCTCCAACTGTGGCTTGGGTGTGCCGCCAGTGCCATCATCGGTTGCATGCATGACCTCAATTTTTACAACAGATGCGGTTCCCATCACCCGTCCATGTGCATCCCGAAGGTCTACAGCCTACTGCAGCAGCCCACTGCCGGGATCCACACCCGCAGACAACATTCAGTGCAGAGCACGCCCCGTCCAAGCTCCTGTGCGGTCTTCTCTCTCCTGTGAGAGCTCCTGTGGTGGCAGCTTGTGACAGGGCATGTGGAGCTATCTGATCTGTCCTGCACCACAAATAGCATCACCTGGCAAGGCGACATCCCTTGCTGCAGGCCTGACTCTGCAGCACTGTGAGTCACATGTGCGCTGCCTCGTTGCGAGCCCTTCTTGTCCGGCTGTGACTCCGCGGCCGTCATGTGTATGTCCAGCAGCGCCCGGTGCACACAGGAGGGGCGGAGAACACACCGCAAGGCAGCCCCTCACGCATGTCTCACAACACCTCATGACCTCATCCGCTCACGCCATTCAGTGCAGAGGCAGTGCAGACTTGCGTGTACACGTGGGATCATGGCAGTTGCTGAAACCACAACATCTGGACCAACGCATGACTTCAAACGAGGGCTCCTGCACCTGGCCACCGGCTGGGGCTCGTTGCGTCTGTGGAGTCTGGCCCGGAACTTGACGGCGGCATGCATGCGATGGCTGCATGCATGGGCGCCAATCCGCAGTGCAGAGTGCTGGCATAAACTGCTTTCGTCAACACAGTACTAGTGGCTGCTTGAATGAGTGGGGAGGGCACAGCCGCAGCACGTAAGTATGCAAACATTCTGCGACTGAACTGACAACTTGAGGGGGATCCGATCACATGTCCAGACTAGCACCAACGAAGCTTGAATCCACGTCCAGATGTGTCAGCCGGCAGGTCCACGGGCTCCTTCTGTTTTGATCGCGAGGATCCAATGAAACTAGGTGAAACCACGGCCACGGCCACGCTCTCAGTCATGCCCGCCACTGCAGCACCCCTGGACGGCCCCCTGGCTTGAGGCATCGCTGCGAGCACCATCATCGGCGCACGTCTCCTCTTTGGGTAATTGCAGTGCAGTGAGCGAGGGCCCCCACAGGATAGCCGCGGGGCCGGAGACCAGACGGCCGTGCATGCGCAGCTCCGGCCGTGCAGCTCCACGCTGTCAGCCTACGCGGCCGCAGCCGTGCGGCCCGCTGCCGTACGTTTCAATCTGGTTTTGACGTTCCAGACACATCCCAGGTGCTCACTGCCATCCACGGGGCCCCCGTCCGACGTGAAAATGCCGTGCTCCTTCGTCATGTATATCATACGCGTGTCCGGTGATACCATGCGTGTGTCCGGTGACATCACACGTATGTCCGGTGATCTCACATGCGTGTGCGGTGGATGCTGATTGAAGGCCGGCTGTCAAACACGACAGGGCTGCTGGGCAGGTCGCAAAGCGGGCGGCGGGGGGCTGGCCAATGGGAAGGCCGGTGGGCATCACAGGGGCGCATGTGCATGCCCCTGATGTGTGGTTGCTACCAGGCAAGGTGGATCGTACGCCCAGCTAGGGGTGAGTGTGCACAGAACATCCAGACTAAGCCACCATTGACAACCAACGTGAGTAGGGGAATGACTACTGATAGGGTCCAGGAACCCTAGTACAGTTGGGCCCTCGCATGGACGCTCTGTCATGACTTGTGCGACCCCAGATTCGTGGCTGCATACGTTCCCCTTGTCCTGCAAGGACTCGACCCATGTCGCAGCCCATGTCACCGTGCCACGACCCAACCTTCATGGAGAGTGCCATGCGTGCCCTTCCCACCACGCTCTGTCGAGGCATCGCCAGGCAGGTCCTCGCTTCAGCGCCGCTGAGGGCGCGCCTGGACGTGCGGCCGCTCCGACCCGGGCTCCCTGTTCCTACCGACGACCTTCGGTCCGCACAAGGGGCCGTCGCAGGCGCGTTACTTAGGCCTGGCATGGAACGCCTGGCACCCCCTCCACCCCCGCACCAGGCTCATCTTCCGGCCCCACAGAGGTTTGCTCGCCCTCCTCGGACCCCCCCTTCCCCCAGTCACCCCCCAGATGCACGTCTGGCGATGGCGGCGTACGCATGCAGGTCTCTGAGGCGTGTGGTGTCCTGGGGCTCCGACTAGAGACGGAGTTGTTTTGCGTTGTCTTTGCTGCAGTTGCGGAATTGCGAGAAGTCTAGTGGTTCGGTTTCTTTGCGTGGCTTCACAATCAATAGCGATAGATTTGGGTGGCGTGACTGTTGTGTTGCGTGTGCCTCTTTTGCTCGCACTGGCTTGTGCGTTTACCCCCTGGCGATGCCGGGCTGTTGCATTGATCTCCGTGTGACAGCGTGCCCCTGCTAGTGCCAGCGCTATCCCCCCCTGCAGTTACCTCTATGAGTTGGAATCTGGGAGTGATGGCGTCCCGACCAGCCCGTGAGGGCAGCTCGGCACGCCATCATCACATCCAACATGAGATAGGACGTGCCTGTGGCACATTCAGGAGGCATACATGCGCCGACACCGGTGGTACAGGGTGGAACGGAGCGGGCATGCGGTCTGCATGGACCATTGGCTACTGCGATCATTGCATGATCATGAGCTTCATCCATGTACATGGCCTGCCTCTGTGTGTTGGTGTGTTGGTACGTACAGCTGGGGCACGAGTGCAGACCTCCCATTGTGAGCCTGATCATGAGGAGCAGGACAGATGGACCGTGTTCAACATGTGCCTGTGTTTGTACGTATAGCTGAGGAGCAGGATAGCTGGACCGTGTTCCATATATGCCCGTGTTTGTACCTACAGGTGTTGTGCACTGCCATGGGGCTTCCTTGGTGTTTCCTTGGTGTTCCTTCGCAGGCACACATTAGGAGCTATATCATCTGGAGTGTGGTATACAATGCCATGGGTGCTGAATGGAAGCTGCATTTTCCTGAAGTTGCAGGATATCTGGCCGGTGCCCCTCAGCATGATGCTTCAACAGGCGCAGCAGCCAGGATGACATTGGATGAAACTCGTGGCCAGAGTGGCACATCTTGAGTTGCAGAAGCTGCATGAGTGTGTGTACCCTACTCCCACCACGAGACAGGGACTGATACAGCCAGCACATATAGCTGTCAATTGCAATGACATGATGAGCAGGTTGCGATTCTGCTGGTGCTTCGTGCCGAGAATTATGGGCCAAAGTTGCCACAGGAAAGCCAATGATAGGGCACTCAGATGCCCGTGCTCAGCAGACATGGCTGCCTTGGCTGGTCCAAAGTGAGCCATGATATCAGAATCGATCTGTTAGCACTGCTGGTGTGTGTTTGTGTACCCAAATGCAGTACCCTGTCCACTGAGAGATTGTGCCTGGTATACAGGTGGCAGCCGTTGGCACAATGGTGTGGTGTGCACCTGTGACTGTGAATGTGAGCTGATGAAAGCCAGTAGCCTGGGCCTTGTGTGCAGACTTGATGGACGCTCAGGGTCTACCTGCGCATAAACTCCCCGAATTATTAGGAAAGAATCTTGGTCGCTGTCTCGGGCCAATGCAGATAGGCTGTCCACGGGACACCTCGCTGTGTGGACTGGGCGACACTTGCGAGTGCGCTTCCAGCCTGTGTCGAGAGCTGTCACCTTTCCCACGGAAGGCAGAGCATTGCATAATGATGCCGCGAACCTGCACGCGCTGCACCTCCAACAAGATTACGTCAAAGGAGTTCTCGGTGCAGTCCTTGTTGTTTTCAATGATGAGTTCATTGTATGAACGGCATTGACGGGCAAGTGAACTCTTGCAAAAACAAACCCGCGTGAAGCATGTGGTCATCCGTGCGTCGAGCCATACACATGCAAGGCTGTTTTCCGTACGAAGCAGTTTTTTGGCTTGAACAGGTATACTGGGGTCATTTAGGAAGCATGCTATCTATCAATCACGGTGCGGTCCAAGCGGAGAACTCGCACGTCAGGATTTAGCAGCGTGGGAATCTCGCAGCCTACCTCAGCCCATCAGAACTCACAGCGGAATTATGAGCAAATTTAGCCAAGGTGGAATATACATGTGGATGCGAGCGACCGCGGCATGCTTCTGCTACTTGATGCTACCTAGCATATGCATCAACCTATTGGTGACTCGCGATCGAGATGACTATGGACGTGCTTCAGCGTGGAGGCGCAGATATTTTGGGCGAGCGTAGCAGAGACGCAGCCTGCATCTGTATGTCTGTCCCGGTTAGCGCGTTTTGGTGCACCGCGTTTTGGTGCAGCTGGTCATGACTGGTGCCACAAGATTGCTATTCAGACAGCTCTAAACGCTGCCATGCCACACTGTGAAGCGAGCATGGCAGCCACAAATCCGATGTCACGGCCTTGGCTTGGACTGCTTGCGCGGGAGGCAGTCCTAGAGCCTTGTCACGCGTGTGTACGGGGACATGCCCCGGCCGTGCCAGGTGGCACACACTGGCTGCATGCATGTCCCGAGCGACTGCATGGTGATCAATGGGGAAGAATATCAGGGCACCCACAGCAATGTGCTGCCTGAAAGTAGACGTAGCTGATGGTGTACAGTCCCCTTTCGACAATTGGGTCACTTTCCTTTGAAAAAACCAACTGAATTCAGCCGAGAACAGAATTGTACCAGGCATGCCATGGTAGCGCTCTGCATGGGCATGCTCCGAACGACTGAATTAAGCCCAGATCTGAAATAAGGGTCACTGGATTAAAGAAGGGCGACTGTGATGCGATTCTTCTGGTCATGAGATTCTTTATCTTTTCTGTTCAAGTTGTGCATGCAACCACGATCGGCCCAGCACTGAGCTCAGGTCACACCCCAGGAATGGGAGAGGCACAGCCAAACTTTCCATCTAGCTCCACTGGCATACAAGGTCTCCGGCAACAAGTCATTGAAGCAATCTGAAAGCGGCACGCATCACATGCGCAAGGAATCTTCGCCAAGGACTGCCTCTACTGCACGAGTCCCCCCCACAGCACTCGCCACGTCGATCGCGTCCCCCGCCCAAAGCACACACCCGCAGCTAACGCCTCACTTTCCTCTCTACACCTTCACGCCCAATCCAGCAGCATGCGGCAGATGCCACATCCAGAACGACTGACCGCCGGGCGCGTCGAAGTATCTGCCAGTGACACATGCATGCAGCGATGGCACACTGATATGAGGTGCTGCGCCTACAGCGCCACGCATGGACGGACGTCGCCGCAGTCACGCAGGCAGGCACTTTGTTTGTGTCACAAAGTGTCACATGCATGCGTGCACATGCCCAGAGCGGTGTGGCTTGCTGAGGCTTAATTGCCATCCGCACAGCCTCAAACACATCGTTTGCAGACATGTGATCCTGGTGGCTGCGTAGGCGCATAACTGGCTGTGCTACTGTCTTAGCACAGCTCGCCGCTGGCAGTTTGCGGCTGCACAGCTGCTGGCCACTGTGCTGCCGGCCACATGTGCATATACTACACTGGCGCGGTGATGATGCATCACGCATGGGTGTGAGGCAGATCTCTAGAGAAGCCAAGCGGCAGAGCATCGATGCTGCGGATATCTGGCGGAACAGCATGCATCGGTGCGGGGAGCTCCGGCCCGTGCGGACGATGATGGCGACAGGCGGCAGCAGCGGGCGTGCAAGGGACGCGCTGGCTCGAGGGGTTTGCTGACGGGATCCTTCCCTGGCATGGTGCATGCTGTGCGCGGGGTTCTGGGCACTGGGGTCTGGAGGTGGCAAGAGCATGCATGTGCACATGCATGTGGCCATTGTGCACCCTCAACAGATCGATGGCCACGACCTCAAGATTGCAACCTCGGGATAGCAACTGCCCCAAGATAACAACAACCTCAAGATTGCGCTGTGTACAAGGATGGTGTGCGTAGATGGCACAACTAGATGGCACCAAATGGAAGGTGGCGGTGCGGTGTGCACAACACAGAGGGTTGTCTGCACAGGGGCGTCAGCACACCACTGCCGCTGTTGTCCGTGTACAGTGCACGGAAACGGTGCACCAGCCAGCCATCGGCAGCACATCATCAGATTGCTTCAACTACAAGTGTAGGGCTAGGGGGCATCGGCGTGCCGGCATGGTTCCTGGCGCGCAAGCGCGCAAGCCGCGTGATGAGGGTTGCACTTCACAGAGAGTTTTGTTTCCCTCGTGCTGGTGTGTCTACTGGTGTGTTTACATGTAGCCACGGGCGGTGCCGGGGTGCTCGCTTGTGCACATGGTGTGTCACAGAGAGGCATCTGTACATGTAGGTCTGGGGTTTCACAGGCGCATGCACACGCCAGGTGGCCTGCAGCTGCAATCATGACTGCCACTGCACGCTCCGCTATGGGCGTGGCCATGCCTGGAATAGTAAGGCATAACAAGAGAAAGTGCCACGCAGTAAATCCAACCACCGATACACCCGGATTTCATATTGACTTCAGGCACGGCTGCCCACACAGCAGTGCTACATAGGCCCGCATGGAAACAGAGGGTCGCCGGTACGCCCCGGCTGTGCGGCGCGCTTCCTGCTGCACTTTCAAGCGCGGCCAAGTCGGTCGTCACACGCCGCATCGATGGTGATATCACCTACCGGTGGAACCCTCTACACACACTCAGATCACCTCTGGCGGCACAGCAAGGGCTACCCATGATGAGATCAGTCCGTGAAAAGGAGTGCTGTTGCTGCTGCCAGGCGGCCAGGCGGCCATAACATATGCGGCTGCCTTCCGTTCGGCTGCTGTCTATTGCTGTATCTGCCATGTAGACTCGGTCCCAGCCAGGTGCCTGCAGGTACGTGCATCTTACTGTAGCTTCAGCGCTCTCCCATCCATGCGGCCGTGAAGTATCCTAGCCGGGAAGTGTACCAATCCGTCATTGGTCCGGCCGATTCCGGTGACCATGCGCCTGATCTGGCTCATGCATGCGCTGTCGTGGGCTGAGTGCCTCTGCTGCCTTCACGGTCGCGCTGGCAGCACCTTGTGCCTTTCTCCGTCCGCACCAGCCACGCCTGTCGTCAAAATCTCTGACCGACTGGCTATAACCTTGCGGTCGAGCCCTTCTCTGTGTTCGGTTGCTGCCCCCGGCCACTCTCGTAGTGGCCAGCATGGTGCACACACGAGCACGATGGGCTTACTGACAATAAGATGAGCCCAAAGAGCTCCCATACCGCAGAAGTCTTGGAGCCGATGGTACCAGGAAGCAAGCCATGCTGCCTACGGCCTCCCAGGTTGCACAACCGGTGGGAGGCTGTCACAACCAGGTGGGGACCAACACAGTGTCGGCAAACGTGTTGAGCGCACTGAATGTTCCCGGGATGCGTCAACAAATTGCGAAGCCATCTGTTTCGGGGCTGTGATGCCCATGTGTGCAAAGGTCTGGTGCTTGCTCTGCCCCTCTTTCGCTGCAAGGCCTGCGTTCCTTTCAGGCGGACCTGAACAGGGCATGCAGCCCCATCCAAATGGTAGTACTCGTAACAACTCCAGGCCTTGTAGATCAGCCACTGGCGGAGCGTGGATAATGGCCCCGATCACCCAGTTTGCACAGGGGGACGCAGCAGCGTGTTGCAAAGTCTGCATAGGCCTGTAAGCGTCAACTGAAATGGGTTTGTGCTGGAATGAGAAAGGTAAGAGTATGTGAGGTATGCCGGGCTGCGAATGCGCGGGGGCTTGTGTGGCCTGCTCCTTGAAATGCTCTGCTTCTGGAGTCACGAGAGTCCTTCGACCATTGTAACTGAGGTACAAATCAGTGTAGCGTTGCTGGACACACGGTTGCTGCAGGCATGAATTGTATCATCTTTCCGGATTGCTCGATGGCCGTGTTTATATGTACAGCCCTGGCACGTCCTGCTGTTATGCCCAGTCCTCGGAAATGGCAGCAGCATGTGACTGATGCCTACGCATCGGCGTTTCCAAAGTGCCAAGCGTACTACGGAAGGATTAAAAAAAAAAATGTTTTGCAGCGATCGTGTATGTGCCAGGTTTGCATGCTGTCACTGCCATCAGCTGCTATCACTCCACTGGGTGGGTACCACACATATTGTTTGTATCATGCACAAACAAATTCACAGAGAGGACAGGTCACACATGCATGCTCGCAATTGGGGGCGCTTCCAAGGGCTGTTGTGCCCTGTGTCCCGATTGGGGATGGCGGGCAGTGACGTTTGTTAGCAGGAATCGCACATGTGTGCATGGTCTACCGCGGCATATCCATGAGCATGGAGCGGTTTCGAGTCGTCTTAAAGGTGGGTTGTCATACGCCGTGCAACTCGATACAGTATAGTGCAGAACACGGGGTGCGACGAAGGTAATTGGCACTGCTTCGTGTTATCGGGAGAGGAAAGCTCTCCGTTCCCAGTCTCACCGCCATGGTGTCCAGTCAACACCGCAGGTGTAGCTAGCACCGACAATCTGACAACCAATTTATTGAAGCGCCCAAATCAGGCGTAAATTTAGCTCCCGTATCTGGACCAAGCCGATGATCCAGGCCTGGTCGTGCTTGCATTGACGCACGATCGCGTGTTTACGTATTACAGCAGGAAACCGCACATGGAAGCCACAACTTATTAACGATGTCCGAAAGACTGTCCAAGCAACTGGTTGAGACTCAGCAGTCTCTCGCTGCCGCGCTTGCGCACGTAGAAATCCAGCGTCTCCGACTCAAGAAACTTGAGCTTGAGAATGTGGCGCTACGCAACGTTTTGAGACGACATGGGCTGAACCCAGGTGAAGAGGAGCAAGGTGAAGCTGCAAAGGGGGATCGGCAGCACGATGCAGCATGTGACACGGCACTCTCTATGCCAGCATTACCCGCACAGTCCAGGACTCCAGACGCGAATGGGGACGCACACTCGCACGACGTCATTCTTCACACATCGAATGCAAAGGTCTGACCTAATTCGGCTCGGCTCCCGTTTACTGCGTCTTGTCTCGTCCTGTCCACGCTGAGCTGGTTTGCCATCTTCTCCTTACATCAGCAGTCCATAATTCCCGCCTGCGGGTCGAGCGCTGCAAGATGGCGAAAACACAACAGTAATGCTGCAGATCCCTGGTAAGGTGATGATCAAGGATGAACGGATAGAGTTTATGGCAGTCGCTGCTGAAATCCAACCAGCAGCGTTTGTGGGCATGAAGTTCTTGGGCACTTTCTTTGATGGACAGGTGCGGCGCCTGCTTCCCAGAAAATGCACAGCACCCTCGCACACAAAATTCACACACATACATCTGGGTACGTCCCTTTTTTACGCCATGCCATCACTCCAGGCATCATCAGGCCTAGCGAGACGGTCCGTCGGCCGCAGCACATGGTGGGACAGCTTCTTTGGGCCAACACAGACAGGCTCGAGAAGCCCTGAGGCTGCGACCGGTGCTACCACTCCACCTGCGTGGACAAGTAAGCCTAAGGGGCGCTCGAAGAAGAATCGGGATAGCTCCCCAACCGTGAGCCCCTCTGCCTCTTTTGACCCTCCACCTTTGCCGCCCGCTGCGAAGACTCGCGACCACACAATCTCTGACAGCATAGCCGCGGGCATCCAGGAGGGGCTGTCGTCGATATCTCAGTTCACTGGATACTTGCGTGGGGACCTCAACCGACGCTCGGTCGCGAGCAGTGCTAGCCCCAGCCGAGACGCCTCTGTCCAGGGGCGGTCTGTATTCCGGAGCGATTCCACCGACACGTTGTCTGCGCCCACAGGCTCCAATGACCTCCCGGGACCCTGGCAAATCATCTGGCGAGACACCAGTGGACATGATACGCTGCAAACGCTCACGTTTGAAGCCTCCATCCCCACACGGATCGAGGTGCAAGCTACGGTGAGCCCATCACACCACATCCATTGCTACAGACGCGTCATTCAAGGCCCACTCGTCTGCCACATTGCTGCACTTGTACCTCCCGGCGTACTACAGCAGGGCTGCTGTGCCGCTCACTCACAGACACCCAGGTTTCATCATGAATCTGTAGCCGATGCCGGTATGCGGTACTGAAATCTCGGCTTGTCACATGTCAGACCCAACCACCTATGTTCTTTTGAGGCAGGAAATATGACATCCATGGGTTGTCCTGCTGCGCCGTCGCGCGTCATCTTTGCCTGTCCTGGCTCATGTCGCATGCATACACACACCGCCGTGCCAATGCCGGAGCATGTATCAAGAAGCTCCTCCATCAGCCAGGCGCCTCCTGTACTTGACCTTGCGCAGTGTTCAGCGTTGGCAGCGTGAGTGCTAGTTGCTGCGGAGGCACAGTGCTGTGCGCTGTGCAGGTTGACCGCTGGAACGACAGCCAGCGGCGGAGCGATGGCGGGAGCGCGGGGGTGCCGCAGCCGGAGCGCAAGGTTGTGTGCGCTGACGGCAGCCGCGTGCGCGATCCAGAGCACCTGCTTCTAGGGCAAAGTTTCACGCCGAGTGCGGCGTCTCAGTCCTCCCTGCTGTCGCCAGAGGAGGCCGCGGCTCTGGCAGCCACTCTGCCCGGCCGTCGCAAGCTGAGCCAGTGGGAACTGCTGTATAGCTCGGAAGCAGACGGATTCTCCCTCCAGACGCTGTATCGTGCGGGCGCCAATGCACCACGAACGCTGCTGGTGGTTGAGGACTTTCATGGGCATGTGTTCGGGGCGTACTGCACGGACGTGCTACGGGTTAATCCGCGGTATCAGGGCAATGGCGAGTGTTTCGTGTTTCAGATGCGTCCGCACCGGCTCAAGTATGACTGGCACAAAATCTCGGAAGGTGTGAGTCGGAATGACTTCTTCATGATGGTCAGCCAAGATTCCATTGGCATTGGAGGCGCGCCGCACTTCGCCTTCTGGTTGGATTCAGATTTGTTATACGGAAATAGCGGCATTTGTCATACATTTTCTAGCCCATGCCTCTCTGGGCAAGAAGATTTTAAGGTGAAGGCAGTGGAGTTGTGGCGAATAGGTACATAGCTGAGTGATGTATGATTCCCATTTTCGCCATATTTCTTTAGTCGGCCGTCTGATTGTGTAACAGCGGCACGGTGCACGGATTGAAGTAGTGGCCAGATAGTTCTGTAATTACTCACACCCAGGGTGGTGGTAGCCTGGCATGTCTTAAAAAAAAATTACATTGCCAATGTGAGCACGCCATGGCCGCTGCTGCAATGGACATTGCCAATCCCATCGTAGTGTGCTTCTATCAGCATAAAAACGACACGATATAGTATGGCAACATGGTCTGGGTTCATACGAAGACGGCCGTTTACCTACTGTGAAATTGCACCCGGTTCATAAGCATCTCCAGCGCAAATCCTCGCTGCAACAATGACTTTATGTTTATGTAGAGAAATTTTACTCATGGGCCCCACTCATGGTTTTCACATGAACTACACGAAGGTACATATGTCTTCCGCATAGCAGTGGACAGAGACTTGAGTTGTCACGGACGGAACCTGGGTTGCACACAGACAGTTGTTGGGATCGGAGCATATCGCTGCTTCATCCACCGTAATTTGACAAATACGTCATGTAGGACTTGCACGCGCCAAAATTATCATGTACAGGCAGAAGTTGCGGCAGGAAACCTCATCAGAGTTATAAATAGAGCTCATGAAGAGCGAATTTATGAAGGGCCCAAGTTGCCTCGTCTCACCATGTTCAGTTTGGCATCATGCTCACACCCCATGACACAGTCTCACACGGAAAGAATACTCTGATTAATTAAGACGGCCATAACGATGGCCCAGGCTTCGGGCAGGACACCTTGTTTACAGGCATGAGCTGATCACTTCATGTTGGTGTACAACACTCGCTCCCTGCTATGCCTGGCCATGGTTTCAGCGCTTCAAGCTACCTAACAAATAAGCTTGTGACTGCGTCGAAAAGCTGAGCCGGAAATAGCTGCCGGTGCTGATCTACTTGGACCTTTGGCGCATTTTCCGGCGCTTGCGCTTCAAGCGCCTCATGCGTTTCTTCCTCCACTGCACAGAAACAGACACGTGAGATTAGATGTTCACATAGCAGCAGTGGTTTCTCCTTTCGTGTGACGGTGTACGTCATCTGTGCTACAGGGACGGAAGGGACAACCAGGTGTACGAAACAGCCGGCAACTGCCAAAGTGGTATAGACACGAGCAGGACCGCCAGACGCGATTTACTACTTTACTTGAGCAGAATATCGAGCCATCATTTCAACCAGAGCTGCGGCAAGATGCAGACTGTCGAAGCGCCGCGGCGCCGTGAAGACCTCAGTGCCGCAGCACAAAAATTAGAAGCACCTCAGATACTAGATATTCATTCTCAAGCGGCCGTGAATGCCAATGCGAGCCGAGTGGAGTAATCCATCACAGGTCCATGTCTGCGTCACTGGGGTAGAACAACACACCTTCGCACGCATCTTGACCGATGTAGAAGAAAAGAGGGTGTTGTCATGTGTACCGTTGTAATAAACAGCATGAATCTCGTGGAACAGTCGCGGTTCGCAGGTGTAGGACAGGTGCCAGTGCAGAGGCGTCGATGGCGGCGGGGGGCCCAGGACGTGGCGTGCGAAACAACACGATGTGTTCCGGTGCAATCGTCAGCCACGTCAACGTTGACGTCACCGCCCCCCGATAGACGAACATGCACGCGACCTCAGGCTTCCCAACGGCCAAATAAGGTTTTGACTGCAAGTTCACAATCACAAAATACTCCATACCCGGCATCGTGGTCATCTCAGCGCAGGCTTCGCCGGTGCCAGCAGGCCATATGCTTCTGGGACTGCCTGAGCACAGTCCCGCTGAATGTGGATCTTGACCCCACTGCTTTGCACTGCTCCTCGGGACATGTCAGATGAAGGCCTTGCTTTCACCTGTACGTTGCGGAGCCCATTGCAAGCGGGCACAGTTGAGATGCCTGGGTGGGCACAGCAACATGTACACACAACACATCCATCAACGATTTGGTGGCAGGCCCGAAATTCACTCTCTGGATCGCCACAGGCAGCAGCTCGGCTGGGTAGGGCTGAAACAGTTTTTGTGGCCAGCGCTGTTCCTGGCAAACTCCGCACGCAACAGAGAGGCTGAAAGCAAGCCACAATTCAGATGTACATCGATCGCGTGACCTGGCCCTCCACCCTGCGGCAGATGTCGGGCTCTGCACAGCCCTGAGGCAGGACCCAGGAGCAGCAACACTCCTGCAGCCGAGATCCCGCATGCCCTGCCCAGAAGACTGAGGCAGCACCCTGCCAGGTCTGAGAGCTTGTCTCAGCATTTGAAAACTAGTCAACGAATCACACAGGGGACCGTCTATGAAACCGGCGGCACCACCTCCGGCCCCCCACCTGCAGCTGACCGGGCCTGCCAGTACCAACACCACTGCACACGACTCTGCACCATGCTTGACGCGGTGCTGGCCACCAGCGTAGCAATCACAGCTCCAGCCACCAACACGGCCATGCAGACGACCCCTTGATCGACACGGCACCAGCGCAGCCCCGAGGTCCTGTCAGCACTGTGCAATGTACCAGCATCATTCCAAATGGATCTGGCGATCGCAAGAGGGCCTGGATGGAATCATTGGGCTTCACCCTGCGGCGCCAGCAGCGCCGTATCTTGGTCGCGAGGACCAGTTGAGAGGATGGCGTTGTATGCATGCGTACCATGCGTGGCAAGGGGTGGACTCGCACACAGCAGGTTGTGTCATGTTGACTGTGTCGCATCAGGAAGAGTTTGTCGATCTCAACATGTTCACATGAACGCACGACCGGCACGTGTGCATCTGCCCGCGTAGGCATACACATGGCACCTGTGGATACCGGTGGGCATGGCCAGGGCTGAGTGGCGCATCTGCCAGCACAAGCTTGAGGGATGCTTCTCCAAGTCTGCCGCGTGCAGCTGCCTGTGGTTCGACTGTTCCTGGCGCCGCGCATGAGATGCGTGCAGACTGGGGATCCACTCAGCAACGCCTGCAGCTCCCTCCTGTAGGGAAGAGCCAGGAGAGTGCAACAGCCTCCGTAGGTGTGCGTCGCCTGTCCAATGATGCGGGCCAAGTCTCAGGAGTGCCAGCACTGCAGAATAACACCAAGCAAAGTAACGGGGGATCTGTGGTTGATGTACCACTAAAAATTCATGCACACTCCGCCGTACGTGCGTGGCCAATAGGAATAGCTAGTAATGGCGTGTTACGATTCATTGTTTTGGACACCCTGTAGGAAATTGTCGGTTTTGGGGCACGTTGCCGATGCTTGGACTTGTATGGCGTGATACACGATTGTTAAACAGATCGGTAGTTTTGGGTGGATGGGATCCACGGAGGGTAGCAGCCCAGTATGCATGAGGTGTGTGCGGGAACATGCATGGGGTCGCTCGCGCTCCTCGAAACAAGCCACTCCACAGGCCTGTCAATCGCAATTGGGAAACGCAGGAAATGTCACGCAAATTCAGATGCTCGACAGAGGTAGGGTGACCCAATGAGTGGATGCGTAGCACTTCCTGAGACAGCTTTGCCACCGGTACTTAATTGCGCGTGATAGCGATTCTTTCCGTCTACGATCGGGACTACGGCGCATAGAGTTTCCTGTAGCGTGCTCACGATGATGTAGATTGGCTGACTTTGCTATTTTGTGGCCGGTCGTGAAAGTTTACGCTGGTAACTTGGTCTTGCGGCGATCGGCGCTGTGTCGGGAAACGGCAGAATGTCTGAAGATACTGCAGAAGCCCCAAAAGCAACAGCTGCTCGTCCTCGCAGACGGCGGGCAGCAGAGCGTAGGTGAGATCACTGGTTACCTCAACAGGTTCCGAGGCAAAATGCCTTGTCACGAGGGATTTCGCCCATAGGCCGATGCCTTCGCCAGAATGCCTGCACAGCTTAACTCCAACATGCACACCAGTACAGGATGTTGGAAAGACTTAAACAGTATCAAGATCACTGGGCCACACTGTCAGAGCCTGAACGAGAGATTCAAGAGCTGCTGGCTACAAGGGAGCTTCTGCAAGGTGACATGGTAGATGAAGATGGGAACATCTGCTCTCTGTGGGACCATGCGGTAAACACTCAATTAGAAGAGATCTCTGCCGAAACCGGCTTTGCTCGAGACACAGACGAAGATCCGGAGGATGTACGCTCCTGCTCATTTCTTGTTGGTTTGACAGGAACCTGCAGAGCTCACAGGTGGCCTTGTGCAGATCATCGAGAGCAAGCCAGGTTGGATGCTCCGACGGAATTCCCCAAAGATGCAGTTGAGGCCAAGTGAAGAAGACAACCTGGGTCTTGCGTGTATGGGGCAGGGCTTCCGTGCACACTTTACACCTGTGCATAGTATCCCTGGTGTCAAGAAAATGTTTCCACCGACACTGGACTTTTCTTATGGAGTTTGTGCGCTTCTACTGCCTACGTGGATCAAACTTCTCATGCTTCAAACAGTCCACTGACTCAGGAATGTACTGCAGTTTGCAAGGCAGATCTGGTGGAGCAGCTGCTTGACCGTTTTGCGGGCCGAGCCCCTGGAGAAGTCCTCCTTGCAGATAGATACTACCAGGACTTGATTCTCCATAGTCCTCAGCTGGAGACCACAGTGATGCTAGTTGCGACTCGGGATCTGCCTCTGGCCAACCTACAAAGGTATGCCCAGGGCCTCTTGCAGGCTCTCGCACTCGCCGCACCGCGGTTCTGGGTCACCTTTCGCCACATGCCGCTGTTCGGCCCTCCACCAAGTGCAGAGCTGGACGCTGTGAATGCTCTGTGCATAACGTGACACGTTCACCAGGAGTCTGCGGTACCAGTGCATCGCCTTCAACCCACCACAGCGCTCCCCTGGGCAGGCACACACTAGCAACCATTCTACTTGGGCTCAGCGTGGGCTGCGCAGTCGAGCGACACGCTATTATGCAGCAGTCATCTGCTCAGGGGCATGCCGAATTGCTGCAGCATCATTCACGTTGGACTGTCGCTGTGGAGTCACCAGCCTCCAGAATCCACAACCTGTGTCAAGCTTGCTCATATGCGAGGGACTGCAGGGACTGCATAGGCAAACTCATGGAGCAGGTGCAGCGGGGCATAACGTTCAGCCACCTGGACAAGAACGGCAAGGAGCAGTCTGCACATGTGAAGCCGTCCCAGGAAGACATTCGCCAAGCAGAGGAGCTGTCCACCGTCTTCACACCTGCCGTCCTCAAGGCATGCTCTCTAACATGCTTCACTGGAGTGCCATGGCACACTGGCAACTCCCAGTATCGGTGATGGTTGCTCATGCACGTCCACCATTCCTTGGGTGCTTGAGGGCCTGTTGGTTTACACGCGTATCTGCACGTTTCCGAGTTTACAGCCGCGCTTCGTGCCACCCATGCAATATCTGTACGTATGAGGCAATCCATAGGCCCAGCTTGGTCAAGCGGGAGCAGGCGGACACGTGTGCAGCACATCGATGATGCAGGCTGGTGCAATTAAGTCGGGGCCGACGTGCTGTGCTGTGCTGTGCAGGGCCTACCGTTTGTGACGGCGGACGGCAAGTACATCAAGAAGCATACAAAAATCTACATGAGCACGACGCCCCTCGGAGGGTTCTGCATCGAGGCGGAGACTCCGGGCACGCTCGCACAGCAGCGCAGCTTCTACATCTCAGATTACACATCCAAACACCTGACCTACGCCTTGCTGGACCGGTTCATGGGCCCAGGCGCAGTCGACCCTGTAGCGCAGCTCGACATTGGTGCATGCTTCCTCTACTTTGCAAACGGGTTTAAGTTTGATGATGCGGAAGGCGTGCCAGGCCGGATTGATGAGAGCGTAGAGCTGCTGCGGCATGCCGATGACTACTTCCATCCGATGGGCTACCTCACAGCGCCGGATGGCAAGACGGTGCCGGGCCTGCAGCCAGACACGCCGGCAGTGCGGGCCCTCCCGCAGCCAGCAGTGCCTGAGGTGCCGGCGGCTGATGATGAGTCGACACCACCGGCTGTGCCGCAAGCACAGCCGTCAGCGGTTCCACAGGCAGCCGCTCTGACCCTGGCGCAGTTTTCGCTGCCGCACGTGCGCATGCGCGGGAGCGTGCAGGAGCGTGACCGCAGGCAGTTTGACCCTGGGCATGCGCTGCGACAGGCCTGGTCGCGGATCACACGTAGTGGGCAACCGTGAAGTGCTCGCGAGGTTGTGCAGAAGCTACCATCGCTGCATCGAGCTTTAGCTGGTGCAACAGGGTCAACCCGAATTGGGCTTAGTTGCGCTGAAACTGTATGGGTGGTCCATGTGCAATCAGTGAGGTCGCTTACAGGCTGGTTTTGTCAGTGCACCCGCAACGCCTCACGCACGGCCCTCGCAGGTGTCCCGGGCTCTGTTGCGTACACTGCGCAGCCAGGCTTGGTCTCTTGGCCCCAGTGCTCGCTCAAACTCGGACAGGACTAGCATAAAGCTCCTGTCACTGCTACTTTCAGTCAGTGGCAACAGCATCGCAGACTGAATTCCATCTGCAACACAGCTCAGATCTGCGATCCCTACATCTCGCATTGCTTGCCTGTTGGGCATGTACATCCCGTTGGCTGGTAAACCCTCCATAAAGCTGGATTTCTGCAAGCCCTCTTGAATACACGCCTGGAACTGCTTCAATGCCGCACTCCGGTCATCTGTCTTCAAGTCGACCTCTGAGGCAAACGCCCCTCTGGCGATCTCGACGTTGCCTTTCCAGACCACAAGAATGCTTGATGTGTTTGAGTTGCAAAGGCTTGCAAAAGACACCCATGCAAGGTTCCTGGCTGCGCTTTCATTTTCGGAATTATACAGGAACAAGGACTTCGCTCCTAAGATCTCCTTTGCAGCCGCTTTTCTGCCTTGTGATGTCCCTAATTGCTTGAGTTCCTCCTCTATTGATGGCAGGGAGACCAGTAGCAGCACCATGCAGGCTCCAATTGCTTCTCCCCTGATCTACAGAATGCATGCCACATGTCATGGGACTTTCCAAATACTGTCGCGCACTCGATTGGAACATATCACATTGCAGTGAATGTCAGGGTGCAGCACCTGAGCGTCAGACACGGGGCTGGCACTCAATAAGTGATTCACGGTCAGCAGTGCACCACCGATGATGCCGACTATACGAGGAATGTTAGCATCATCGAACCCCGGAATACCTAGTGTAAATCTGAAGACCTGTACGTCCAGGTCTTGAGCCCGTGCTGCGACCTTAAATCTTTGTTGCCCATCCTGTTGAACGACGCGCCCACGTTGTCGCAGCCTGCGCAGGCTGCGACAACGTGTTACACCGGTTGTCGTCACACACATCTACTACCGAGGCACGAGTGCCGAGGTGTTGGATGTAGTGGCTACTGCTGAAGTCCAACCGAAGTGCCACAGAACGAGTTCAACAGCCGTGCACAAGTAGCAAGGCGAAAAATAAAATCTGCACGGACCTGCAGAGATCCGCACTGCCGGTACAACGTTTTGACAGCTGCGAAAGCTGAACTCGCCAAAGGCTTACATGTCCCGGGACGAGCACTGCTCGTGAACGCCTCCTGGAAGCGAGTTGGCGCGGTACATGAGCCAGTATCGCTTCACGCCCTCCGCAGAGCGCAAGCATGTCTTGCGACGGCGTACCCGACGTTAAGACGTAGCCGAGCAAACAGGATTGTAACAAAGTAACCACTCGTTTCAGGATGCCATTGTCAAGCCCAATTTTTTCATAAACATGACTTCCAGAACTAGTTCAGAAACACTTCTTGCGGAACTTGCGACCGCCCATAAGCAAGTAACCGAAGAAATTATTGGTCAATTTAAGGCATCCTTGCAGGGCAGTGCAGACTTGACGGCGGTAATCGGGGATCTAGTGTATTGGTGGGGTCAGTGGTGGCAAGAATGGTGGGTTCGTGCAGTTGTGGCATGTCATGTGTCACTGCTGCTGACTGTATTGTTATTTCGCAGGAGCATTACAACTCAGCTTGCTGTGTTTGCTACTGCAGCTTGCACTGTGGCATCGGCACAACACCTCAATAGCCTAGGAGCCATTTACTGGGAGGAGTTTGCATCTCAGCCCTACTTTGACAAGAATGGAGCTTTTATTTCGTCCGTGGTATCTTGTCCATTGATAATTGTCATGATGGTAGTTCTGGTGAATTGTGTGTGTACTGCAGTGCTTGATATGATTGTATTGAAACGGAGGCAGCTGAGTGCAATGGCCAGGCAGAAACAAAAAGCTGGATGATAAGCGAGAAATGCTGACGAGTTTGTAACAGCGCTCGAGGATCTGGGAACAATTGCTTCTGAGCACAGATATGATAGTGTGCACACTGGTCTTGGGTGTTGGCAGGGCACAAGACAACGTGTGATCACGAGCATGTCCAAGTGACGTCCAGCTGTCGTTCGTATTGGCTACCCGGGAACAGGTTCATTTGCATCTTGTGCGCGTTGCCGACGTGCTGCTCCCGCGTCAATCGCAGTCTCGTGCCAGAGGATCACAGAGATGTCGCGACAAGTAGGCATGACGACGCAACGGGGCACGATGGGTTCTGGTTCACGGCGACATTGCCCGTTCAAACGATGCTGTGCTGGGAACAATTCTCACTACAATGGTGCAGAGTACACCAGTCCTCGTCTTTACATCACACCTTGCTCACCTTTACCTGGCACCTCCACCCTTCCCCCAAGACTATCACCATGGCTTTTGCTCAGGTGTCGTGTCCATCAGCAAGGAACTCTGCAAAAGAATGAAATCAATACCATGGTTTGATATATCGGCTTATGGTGTAGGCATCCCGCTCAATTTGCACTGTGCGCCCATCGTGCACCGCCAGCAGGCGTGTCAGTGCCAGGGCGGAAGACTCCGAAAAGATTTCGTTCAAACCGAACAACAATGCGGTATGTATCTCTATCTTGCACTGTTTACGGTTTGTTCCGTATTGGCAACGGGTGACCAGCTGGCGCATGAGGCCGCAGCGCACGTGCCCATTTCCGTCGACAGCATCACAGCAGTCAGGGCGCAGTCCTGCGGAATTTCAAATTCTTAAGGCATCATATGTGTTCGTGAGTGTCATACTGGGTGGTAGAGCCTGGCTCGTGGGCTATGTCCCGTCGTCCTAGTAACCGATGTAGTTGGTGGTGCTTGGCCATTCGTTCCTGGAAGTCGGGTCAGGGTGGCCCAGCTCCGGAGTGGGTACCACAAAAAAAATCATGTAAATCTATAGTATTTTACAACTCAAGTGCTAGCTTTGCTACGCAGTGGATGTACAGTTCAGTGATACACTTGCCGTGGTGCACATGCAGGCGGTGGGATTCACTGAGGACGACTCCGCTGGTCAATCAAACATCTTCGCAGTAGAACCTAAAACTTACGTCCAGAGTGGCTCACCAGACTCAAACAGCAACGCAACTCTGCTGATCGGAGGGATTGCAGGCGCCTTTGCTGTGGCGTTGCTTGTTTTTGGCCTGGGTGCCAACAGTGGCAATGTCCCTGTAGGTACAGTGCCTTCCTCATCATTGAAAGCAAAATTTTTGGTATTTATACTGCCTATGCTGTGCTTGACCACTGTTTCGTTGATGTTTGGTTGCAACAGTGTCAGCCCCCGGCCACTTGATTGGTTCTCATTCCTAGACATGGCAGGCTAAAGTGGAATATGCTTTTGCAGCTGACACCGTCTATGCTGATGCTGGCAAGTATCAGGGGCTATCGTACTATGGCAGCACCCTGAAGTAATTCCAGGTCGACGCAAAGATTTGATCAAGGATGGGGCTCATGCCCCACAAACCGCACTTCCACGCCCTGATTCCGTTGGGCACAGAAGGCATGGAGGGGGGGGGGCCTAGTGGATATCTTGGTGACAATGTGACAGACACGTTGTTGGCTCACACTGTGATGCAAGTGTAGCCATGCTGCGGTGTGTGCAATGTTACAGCATAGTAGTTCACCACAGTTCTGCATGTATGCAGCGTTCATGCTGATGGCAGTAAGTACGAGTTGATGATGTAAGACCTTGAGCGGCGATTGTTACTGCCGTCTCATTCTGCTAACTATTATTGATCAACGTGTACATGCAACAAGTTATGCACTGGTCAAGAGCCTGTTCCAAAACGAACAATACACCCGAGGCATAAATGAATTACTGTAAAATCAAATACCAGGTTGCTTGGTGGGTGAGACCACATTCACCACCACAGCAAGTACACATTCAACTCGACCTTGCTTTCTGGAATCTCCCACCACCAGCCTGATTCCACTGAAAACGCTGCCCCAGGACACTAGCATACGTCAGCAGCATGTAATTGTGAACACGATACCTCAGGAGGTAAACTGCGGTGCACTGTGTGAAACCACATGGTCAGAAGTCTACCTCAAATTTCGTCAGCAGGCTATATTTCTGGAGTATCTACGCCTCTTTCTGCTTCAGCCCGCGCCTCCTCTTCTTTGAGAGCGGCTGTTGCAAGCGACCCTATATACGCAATTGCAACTCCGGTCACCGCAAAGGCGAGTCCTATCTGCCACCACCCCAGCGACAAAGCATCCCCTCCATCCAAGGCAGCCTTGCCCACATGTCCTGCGCTGACATACGCGACCGTCCCTGGGAACATGCCGACCCAGGAACCGAAGAAGAAGGCAGGGAGCGATACATTTGTCAGGCCATACAAGTAGTTAGATGCAGCCAAGGGCAGCAACGGCGAGAGCCGCAGCAGTGCCACAACCTTGAAACCATCCTTCGCAATGACGGTGTTGACCGCCCGGAATTGCTTGTTCTTCTGAGCCCATTGTGAAAACTGCAGGACAGTTGCACGTGTGGTCAACATCCAACCAGCAGGTTGTTGGCATTGTCATGCATGCCAGACAGACGACTCACCTTATCACGCGCAACATAGCGTGCAATCAAGAAGGACAATGTCGCTGCTGCGGTGCCTGACAACGAGACCAGGATGCTCCCTGGGATGATCCCAAAGATCGCCCCTGACGCCATTGTCAATGGAATAGCTGGGACAGCGAGGACTTCCAGAGTTGCATACACACAAAAATACAGAACGTATCCTGCCGGCCCCATTTCGTCTACAATGTCGGTAAAATATGTCAGGAATGCAGCCAGCTGATCCTGAAACACCACGCCACCCACGATCAGCGCTGCCAGGCCACCAACGGCAGCAAGAGATCCCCACAGCTTGGCACGACCTGATTTTTCTCCATTCTCTACTACTGCTTCTTTAGAACTAATCTCTGGCGGGGAACAGTCGCCGTCGTCTGTGGACGCAACGACATCAATTCTGCACATAGCCAAAGCTGTTCAAAATTTCCCCAGTGGCTCACAGTTCGGACTCACGGCAACCGATGTCCCACCTGTAGCAGCAGCTACATGACAATTCATAGCTTGTGTATTATATCGTGAGTATCCACATTATGTACCGCACATGAATGCATCATGATGTACATAACCGACACCACAGCCGAAGAAAAGCATGCTCGAGTACAAAGTTGAACACACATGCTCAAAATTTGTATGTGGACAGAGACCATTGGGGCGTACGTGGCGGTAGCGGAGTATCTCTTGTTCGTATGTGCAGCTGCTCGTGTGCGAGCACAACTCTGGCACCCTTGCTGAGCAGCGCGACATCGCCTTCGGTGTCGTAAACTTGGCAAGGGGGTCTGAAGTGCCCGAGATGCGTGCACCTGAACTTCGTGAGCACTGATTTGGCTATGGGTTTGCTGCGATGGCATTTGACACAACGGTCGCTCTTGCAACGAGCGCAGGGCAGCAATCTCCGTATTATGCCCACAGCAAGTAGGAATTGTGTAAGTTGTGCGCCTTTGACGCAAGCACGTGGCATTCAAATTGGTATCTGAACGGCAATCGCACCTCAGCTTGATATGTGCCACATGTCCCCATTATAGCGAATCGACAACAAAGGCCCACAGGACGTGCAATAGCTAATCAAATCGTTGTTTTACGAACAATCTTACGCCTAGGTGAAGTTTGAACAACGTCACGAACGTAACTTGGCCACCGGTTGTTCGTCAGAGCTGCAGAAGAGCTGGTCAGCGGCTTGGGCACTCTCGGTAGGAGACGGATAGTGTGCGATCGCTGCATGGGACCTGCTCTCGTTGTGCGAACAAGAAATACTGAAGCCGACGGGACTGCCGCAACCGTGGATGCCCCTGCCCGAGTTGCCTGCCGCACATGCATGGAATGCCAATCGGACCGGAAAACTAGGTTGGCATTGCTGGCACCACAACTAAAAAAGCCCACGTCAGCGAAACCAACACAGATGCCTCATATCCCGGTCGACAAAAATATCTCCCGGCCAGTTCGTGCACATCACAACACTGCAGTGCACAGGTAGGATCGATTTGTGTGGTCGACGCAGATACCTCCGAGATACTTGTGGTCAGTTGGAAGCAACATAGAGGTTGCGCTGGAGTCTCGGCAATGTCACAGATCATGCTACGTGGTCGTGCGTTAGCAAACCACGTTACGAATGCACGTGTCGATTCGGATAGCTGGTAAAAAAACTGGCCATAGCTATAGCTAGGTGGTATAGCAGTTGTGCAGAACCTAATGCATCGCAATGGATGCGACGTGATTCTTGACCATGACTGCACGTTTGCATTAGGTTCTTCTGGTACAGGTTGATCGCCGTGCTTTCGCCCGGCAGCGGTCGTCTGTATCACTGGCGATGGCTGTCCGGTGACGCTTATCTACAAGCTTCCACAACAGCCATCCGCTGGCATTGAACGCAGACATTGCACGCATCGAATGTCGTGAGCAAATACCCTCGCAACTGCCGCAGCATGCAAGGTGTCGCTGCAGCGGAATCCGAGACGGTCGTGCTGCGCCTCATGCAGCAACAGCACGCTTCACAAGTGGCGGGTGGCAAGGCACGGCCCCCGATAAACACTTCCTCCATGAATCAGGAGGCCATGTTTGCCCTGTCAGCTTCCTTGATCGCAGGGCGAGATCCCACGTGTTCTTTGCAGCGAGCTACTACTCATGCACACAACGCTCTCAACAGTTCTAGGCCGTGTACAGGCTAGGCATCCAGAGGCAAGTCATGCAAAGGTGGCACAGTTCCAATGACGTGTACACAGACAAGTGTCGCTTGTGCGCAGATGACCAATGACGCTGCAAATCGAAGATTTCCAATTCCCGCGATGTCACATCAGTGCCACACGCAGTCCTGCAGCGCTGCCAGTGTAGTTGTGCTACTCGGCGTTGCAACGGGCATGTCAACTGTGAACCGTCGTCCATGTATTATATATGTTACCTAGCACGTGATCTGCGCAGCATGGGGGAGGCCATCGATGCGTTCTCTGGCTCAACATGAGGTGCGACGGTTTGCGATGCTTTGCTGTTCGTGTATCCTGTCAGCAGTTTGCCCTCTGACAACAATTCCCTTTTGAGTGAAGCCTGTGCCTGTGTATGACCGTGCGGTATGCCTGCTGCGCATTTTCTTGCCAGAAGTTAACATGTCGCGATTCAGGTTGAGCCTGCGACCCCATCACGAATTCCATACATTCTGGCATCACAGAGAGCGCGTTAAAGCAAACCAGCTCGCTTGTCGCATAGCTCGACGCGGATAGGAAATGTTTCGCAGTTTCGGATGGACAGCGCGGTGCTCCTGGCCAGGACAGCTGCAGATTGTTGGATATGCGTGCACAGGTGACGGCTTTGAAAACATGCATTACGAACACAGACCCTAGATATAGTGTACGTCTGCTGCCCGCGCGAGCGAGGCCATGTGTGGCAGCCTGCAGAGCTCGAGCATTGCAGGATTGCCCTTCTTTCCCCACGATCGCGAGCGCAGCCCTGCGCCAGGTTTAACCACGCATCTAGATCAGCAAAGCTGCTTGCCGCACAATCACTGCCAACAGTGTCGTGCCAGTGTCAGGCGCTGAGTCACTCGTAACAACGTCTTCGTACAGGTTGTTCTCCAGGACCAGGCAGCCCGATAGGGGGGTACCCACCGATCGGACAGCGACCGAGCCCACCACACACGTACGCTGCACAGCTACATCAGCCTCTGTTACCACCCACACGCATGGCTACATGCTTGCATATCCATGTCTTCCCAGCTGTACGTTGTCACCACACCCTCCTAACGTTTAAACCCACCTCAATGCATGCAGCTGTTGGGGCACCTGATACAGCTGCTCATCCCACCGAGGGGTACCAGGCAGACTTCACTTCGCCGGCTCCCCGGCCATCAATGCCTACCCGCCAGGCCCCGACACGACGACCTGCCCCAGAGCCCACGCCGCACGCATCTCCACACCCGCGGAGATGTTCCGTCGCATCACATCCCCCACCACAGCTTCTCCACACCCTGCACCCGCCCCCCGGCATCCTTCACCGCCAGCCACACCATCCCCAGCACGCTGGCAGCCACTCCACGCCTCTCTTCCTCGGCCGCCCATTCGTTCGCTTCCCCAACATCTCCTCCGGTCTCAGTCGCCACATCCCGATACTCATTCGCGTCCTACGCTCCTCCCACCCACACAAGCTCCGCCTCATCACTGTCCTCCCGCCTCACAGTCGAGATCGAGCACCACATCCCCATGGCGTATGTCCCCTGGGGCATGCATAGCGACACAACGGCCTCCCGCCCCACCTCCACCCCTACTCGCATTCCATCATATGGATGCGCATGCCGGCTCGCAGGATCTTTGCACAGCGGTAGTAACACGCATGGCGCTGGCCGCCCATCAGTGGCCCGCGCCGCTTGTCCGCCGTCCCCCTGCCCCTCAACTAGCAAGGTCGCGCTCCACTGGCTGCTCGCCGGCGCCGTCGCGGACTCCCCACAGCGGCTGCAGAAGCGGTCGCCGGTTACAGCAGCCGACCTGTGCTGCGCAGGCAGCTGCGACATCCCCCCGCCGGCCATCCTGCCGATCGGCAGCTCCCTTGCGGCGCCCAGCATGCTGTGTGCTGCCGATTGCGTTGCGAGCACGTCGCCGCCGCCGGCCGCAGCTCACAGCAGCGTGAGCGCGCTGCACGAGGCGCTAGCCGGCAGCGGCCCTGCATCATTTGATGACGTGTGGCCGGAGCACACGCCACTTGAGGCATCGCCGCTGCTGCGTGCTGCGCCGCCGCTGCGCTGCGGACCCCCGAGCGCACACAGCATCCCGGAGGGTGTGTTTGCAAGCGGTACAGAGGGTGCCTCTGCAGGTTCCCCTTGCCTCGACTCATCCTGGCTGTTGACTCATGATTTGAGTGAGGAGCGCGAGCGGGGCACGGAGGTGGAAGCGACGGCAGCTTCCATTGAGAGTGCGCATGTGGCCACGGCAGTCGCCACAGGGATGATGGTCTCGCCGAAGCCTGCGTGCGTGTGTACGCTGGAGTCGCTGCACCAGGTGGAGCCTGCGCTGCTGCCGTTGCTGCAGCTGACCTCGCCGGAGCGGCGTGCGACGCTCGAGCCACCCGAGGGCGTTCCCCCGCTCGTGTTTGCGTGCCAGCTACCCGCCGCGCAGCAGGACCCGGACACGATGCGGCTCCTACTGGAGACAGGTGCGGGGGTGGACTTCCGCGACCGCGCGCCGGAAACTGCGCTGCTAGCCGCGTGCCGTACAGGGTTTGTGGAGGGTGTGGAGATGCTGCTGGCGCATGGCGCGGACATCGGCGCCCGCGACGTGTTGGGCCTGACGCCGCTGCTGCTGGCGTGCAAGGGGGACCACTCTGAGGTGGTGGACAAGCTGCTGCAGGCCGGTGCGGACCCTGAGGGCCGGAGGCCGCAGGACGGCGCGACAGCGGTCATGGTGGCGGCGCAGTCAGCGGCAGATGGCGCGGTGCGCGTGCTAGTGCGTGACGGGGTGGGGGTGAAGGACTGCGCGCGCATGGGCATGACATGCATGCATTTTGCAGCGCTGGGTGGGCGGGCGCGGATCGCGCGGCGGCTTGTCCTGGCGGGGGCGGCACTGGACGTGCGGTGCGCGGCCGGCGCGACGCCGCTGGCCCTCGCAGCAGAGGCCGGCCACGTGCAATTTGTGTCTGCGCTGCTGCGTGGCGGCGCTGACACGGCGCTGCGTGACCACAGGGGCCAGTCGGCGGCTGATGTCGCGCTTCGTAAGGGTAATCGGCGGGTGCTGCAGCAGTTATGGCGTGCAGGGGCGGCAATGGAGTGGCCCCCTGCTGCATGTGAGTAGGGCTGGATAAGACATGTGAAGCAATGGTGTGTGCACACGATGGCAGTGTACGCTGCGGGTGTGAGAGCTCACATCGTGGGCTGCGTGAAGTGTTGATGATGATGTGTGAGGGACGAGTAGCAGAGGGTAGGTTGTCCCTGCGCCGTCTTTCTGACCCCGCTTCGTGGGCAACCGGTGCTGACAGCTCACATGCCGGCGAGCTGCATTTTGAGCCCGATTTTGCATGATTTTCCCCCTGTTTCCTGTACACTATTTGCGATCGTTCAGCGGGACTGCGAGCGGCACGTCCGCCGCTGAGTTAACGGTGACCGTTCTCGCCCCTGTCCGCCATTGCCTAAGCTCTGCAACTACTGCTCTCGCTGGATCGCGTGTCCTTCCAGATGCGGCTTTCTATATGGCTGGCTTGGCCGCCGGTGTAACACAGATGCACCGATCACCCAATGCGGCTCATGTCCACCGAGCCATGTTTCTACACGACCATGCATGCGCAAGATGGCACCCACACTGACGACCCTGCACACAACCCCCAAGACACAGCAGCATGGCAACCACTTGCCATGGGCCTGCCAAGCTACGTGCACTGCAAGTGATCGTGTGGGCCGTGGCGAGCAGTGTGGTTGCTTGTGGGGCCATGGCCTTGTGGAGTCAGCAGTGCTGCTGCCCAAGCATACCTGATAGTCCCGAGATGCAGCAACCGCATTCAAGGTGTGAGAGCCGCCCCTTGAGGCACCTGCACACGCCCTCCTGTTAGTGACTGCAACCCCCGTGGCCGCCTGCATGCTTCTGATACCACCAGTGCTGTGAGACATGTGAACGGTGACCGCCAGGTGGCCGCTCAGGGTGCGCTCCTCGATGCCTCACCTGCCCTTGGACACGTTTCTTTCGCAGTGCATGACCCAGCAGGCTCATGACCCAGGGCGTGCCTGTGGCCACATCGTGACCTCCAGTGCACAGGTACAACTGTGTTTACATCGGAACGAGAGGCTGACCATGCCCGCACCCGACCGCCAGTACCGCAAGCTGCGCCGGACCTAGCTGCTCACACAGCCATCCCCTCGCTGTGCTTGAGAACAGCACTGACAGCAGCAAATGCGTGCTTCCGTACGTGACTCTGTACAGTGGAGGTGATTGTACACGCATGAAAAGTGCTGCACCTGGTCGCTCCATGACCGACCGCGGCTACTGGCGTCTCGCATGCACCGCAGGCCACTGGCTCTACGCCTACCGTGACTACTATGAAACACGACGCCTTGACCACGCGCCGGTGCAGACCCACATCCCTCCCCGCCCAACCGTCATCTTGGGCCGGCTTGCACTCATCAGGGTGGAGTGGTTGTCGCTGCCGAAGGCGGAGAGTACCGCCGCCGTTGTCGAGAGTGCCTACAGGTGGCCCCCACACGCGGCTCCTGCACCCAGCGGCAGCCCCGTTTCCCGCGAGGTCAGCCCAAGAAAAGGGCCCGGCAGCTGTGCCACCCTAAGCTGCAGGGTGCACCGGCCGGCGTCGCACAGCCTGGGCCACCCCCGCAACCACCGCAATTGTCGCCGCCTTGAGCCACAGCGGCGGCCTCAGGCGGCGGCGCGTGCGCTGCTCCGGTGGCTGCACCGCATTGGCGTAGTTCTCCGGGTTTTGTGGCATCACGGTGTTCGCGACGCGCCCGAATGGGCCGCCGTACCGCGCCAGGTGCGCCACCCCCATGTCCTCCAGCAGCTGGTGAGCGTATCGGTTGCCCTGCAGCGCGATGAGGTGGCGCCGCGCAGAGCTCAGAGGCGCGGTAGCCATCGCAGCAGCCCAGCGGTCAGCGTCAGCGCGCATATCCGCGGCTGGCGGCAGCGTGACGCGGCCGCACAGCAGCTCCCCCAGCCATGCCGCCTGGACCGACGCGGTCAGCGGGTTTGTGAACGACGCGGCGCGGCCGACGAAGAAGACTCCGGGGAGCTGCGGGGGCACGATGTGGCGGTACAGCGGCAGCCCGTCCGGCTGGCGGTCCAGAGCCTTCTCGATGCTGCCGTCCAGGAAGGGGTGCCCATCGACAAAGCCGGTGCCGAGAACCAGCGTGTCCACCGGTATCTCCTCGGCAGCGCCGCCACGGCCGCCCGCCCGGCTCCGGAGTGTGACGCTGCCTGGGTGAACGCTTGCCACCTCAGCCACCCGGACGTCGATCTTGCCGCTGCGGGCGCCGCGGATGTACGTCTTGGAGTAGCTGCACGCATGCTGCTGATAGTTACTCGCAGTTCCCACACAGTCCGCTACGCCAGGGCCGCAGTGGCCGTCGCCGTGCTTGTGGAGTGCATGTTCTCACCCACACAGATGCAAGAAAACCTGGGAAAGCGAGGCTGCGGACACCTGCCGAACAAACAGGTTAGAGAAACGTCCAGGTGGTCACAAGTGTGGCCGCGCCGCTCGGACAACGGGGTCGAGTGTGTGGAAGAACACGCATGCATGGGGGCCGGGTGCAGGGGGGGGCGCACATGGACGGCCCCTGCGCGCCCATCATCTCGGACTCCATGCTCGGCCGCGGCCACAGGCGCATCGGCAGGCGGTAGTGCAGGAGCATGACCACCTTGAGGGTGCGCCAGAGGAGGCCGCGCACTGGCGCCGTGGCGGCGCGCGCCACCCGCCCCAGCGGCCGCAGCGGCCTCTGCCCGGGGTACACCGGCAGAATCTTCAGAACCACCGGATTTGCAAAGGCCCAGTGGTACCTGCACAACACTACCTGCCTCCCACGGCTGTGGTGTTGCCCGTGCATGGTGCTGGGTGTACTGTCGGCGACCGGACCCTGGAAGTGCAGCGCCGCAGCACGACGCCGCGCAGCAGGACAAGCATGAGTGGGCATTCACGGTGCGCTGCGCGCATGGCCCTGCGGCTGCCGGCGCGGAATCTGGTACCCTGGCACCCCCATGCATGCATGCCCGCAAGCATCGCTGCCAGCGTCAGCGCCACATCCGGGCCAGGCCCCCCGTGCAGGAGGACACCCGATGGCTGTGGAAGGCCCCCCCCCCCATTTGCAAAAGAGCACGGTGCAGAACGATCCGGTGTATCGCGCCCCATGCATGCACGCCGAGACGCGGCACCCGCTGGGCTGACGGCTGCGGCGGTGCATGCATGCACAGATTGGCCACACTGCCACGCACGGTGGACGGCAGGCACCATGTGGACCGCATGTATGCGGGGTGTAGAGGCTCCGGGCGACCGGCCGCATGCATGGAGCGCACGGGATGAGGCCACAGATCCGGAAGGGCACGAGGAGGTGCGGCTGGCGCAGAGCGAGCGCCACGGTGGAGGCCCCCGCGCGCAGGGCGGCTGCCGCGGCCTCCTGCGCGCTCTTGCCGCCGCCGACGACGAGGACGCGCTTGCCGCGAAAGTCCGCCTCGTCGTCCCGCCTCTGCGACGTGTGCAACGCCCTCCCTGCAGGCACGTGCCGACCGGGTCTGCGTCTGAACCAACGCCAGGTGCGATGCCGCTGTGAATGTTCTGGAGGCAGCAGTCACATGCGTGAGGCTACTCGGTCATCCGCGAACCACCAGCTGAGACGGGCCAGCGGGGTCGAGCGTGTTGATTGTCATTAGCACACAGCCAGCGATTGCTGGCGAATTTCGGCGCACTGCTACTCGGATCTAGTACCATGCCCGGCTCAAGGTGCATCTTTCATCACGATGAGCTGAGTTGACAGCCGTAGGCGGCGCTGGTGCGGGCCGGTCGCATGAATCAGGGCGCAGCCCCTTCAGGCGTCCACCGGCCAGGGCCGCACCGGTGAAGGTATCCAGCCCAGGGAACTCCGGCATGCATGGGTTGGCCGAGAACATCCCGGTGCACACGGCCACATGCGTTGCCTCCTCCACCACCGTGCTGCTGCTGCCGCCGACCGGCCGGGTGGTGAGGGTGAAGCCACCGCCAGGCCTCTGTGCGACGCGCTCCACGCGGGTGCCCAGCCTGAGGCACCCCTCTAGGCCCCCCTCCCTCACATACCCCTCGCAGTACGCCACGACCTCTGCTGCGGATGCACGTCCATGCATGGGTGTGGGGAATCGGGTGTCCGCGTACTGGAACTGGGAGTGCGGAGCCTGGACATCGGCACCGGGGTAGTTCGCAACCCAGAGGCCGCCGACGGTCGGCTGGGGGTCGAACACGGTGCAGGAGATGCCTCGGATGGAGAGGGCCTTGCATGTAGCGACGCCGGCGAGGCCGGCGCCGATGATCGCTACATGCATGTCTGTGCCGGGTGTCGAGGCCGCAGAGGATGCAGCCTGCACAGACGCACCGAGGGCTGGGACGCCACGTAGTAGCGTGCACAGGAGGGAAGACATGGGGGGTAAAGCTATACGGTGTCCTCGCACTGCGCCCAGGAGGGTGTTTCAGGCGTGTCGGGAGGGGTGCGGCGCTCGCCAGGACCCATGCGGGGTGGCCACCGGTGGTCGACGACGTGCCGCAGACTTATCAATGTCATCGTGGCTCGCAGTCACAACAAGCAAGTCGACGCTGCTGACCGGCCGTTGCCTGGCCATTGCAATTGCGATCGCGGCACCAGCTAAAGAGCGCAAAGGCAAGACGGTGCCACTGGTTACAAGGTAGAACTGTACACATGCTTGCGTCCGAGCTAGCTACAAGAACTCTCGAGAGTGCAAGAGCTCTAGGAGATTCAGAACTGGACAAGAATGGGTTTGCTGGACCCCCATCATCGACTTGAGAGTCGTTGGCCACTGGAGCTACAGCGCAACTCTAGACCTATAGCTGGGCCTCGAGAGTGCAAGAGCGCTCAAGAGTGGCCATGGCCTCCATCAAGATGTCACTGCTTGACCAAGTCTTGTGCGAATGACAGCGAATGCAGATATCGTACACTACAGTGATCACGAGCTTGCTCGGTCCTTCACCAAAGTGGCTGGCACTGTGCAGTGTGGCCGGTGTGCGTGCATGTCGGTCACACACTACACCAGGAAATCTATGCATGACATGCTGTAATACGACGCACAGCCAATGTGAGAGGCATCATTTATGGGCTAATCTTCCAAAGAACGGTCACGCCAATCCGCGTCCGCGAGTGGGAATGACAGAGAGCCCGATGGGGCCAACACCGGCGCCGGTAGCAGATGCACAGAATGGTACGCGCACTTTCGACGCAGCCATCGAGTTTTCCTGCAGATGGCTGTGGCAGTATATGGTAGAACGTGAGCTACGCCCGGTTTGCAGGACTAGAAGAGCACCGCGTTTAGCGGCGTATACCTAGCTATAGCAGCGATTGCGAGTCGACTCCGGTGGTGAAAAACCAATTGCAAGCTCTATCGCTCTGAACAGCGTCCTGCACATTACACTCATTATCAGCATCGTCCCGGGCTTTTGCGTTCTGCGCATCGATGCACATAATGAGTGGTAGTTGGCTCCCACTCCACATGCCCGCCACAAATGAATTTTATACCGGTACAAAATTAGGGTACCCTACCCAACCCTCGTCCTAGAAAACGAATTTGTTGTCACAAAGGCAGCCGAGCGGTTTGCTGGCGCAACGCCGCAGTTCGACATTCGTCATGAACTGACGCAGAATTATGTCACGCCAACAGCGATGGCACACCGTGGTGCTCTCACTGACTGGCAGTCGAGGCCACACTGTGTCCCACGCCCATCCGCCTGTAAGTGTCACACGGAGAGCACGTGAGCAAAAGCCTGACCACGCCAAGCGGGCGGATGAAGAGACACAACGTATTCAGGATCATCTTGGTGTCCATGGCCACCAACTCCACACACAGATGTGAGCAACAACAAGCTTGTACATGTGGTAACGCTTTATATATAATTTGCTACTACTACACACATCTGTGTATGCTACCAAATTTGTAGTGAGGATGGATGCTTTGGTGGCCTGACTCGAGACCTGTATGCTGCCTGTGGCCGTGCCTCTCGTTGATGTAAGGGTATACATTCATCATGGCTACCGCGTCGTCAACATGCACCACCACAACTGGCGCAGCAACATGCGCTCGCGATCGAGCCGTTGGGCTGCTCGCTCTGCAGATCTACAGAGCAGCCCAACGGCTGCAGACACGCATGCGCACTCTACAGATCACCACAAGCCAATAAGCCTGCGTTTGCAAGGGATCGCCCAGCGCATGAGTGGGAGAGCTGAGCAGTGGCGCTATCACTAGCTCGGTGCCCTCCTTCCAAGAGGATCGTCACGAGAGTTTGGGGAGGGTGCAAACCATTGCTGAGAGATGCGGTGTGGGCAGTGGCGCAGGAGTGGGGCGGAGTGGGGGAGTATGCCATATGCCACTAGTACTGCTGCCCATGAATTGTTCGCGTGTGATGCCTTGGTACACCTAACATTGAAGGCTGCATGTCTGCCATGCCATGCACAAGTGCATGGCACATCGATGTAGCGATGTCGTTACAAGATAGAAGTGTGAAGCTGAACCGATGCTTACCGTAGCCCTCACACCTGACCTCGAGGTGCTCAGGTTGGTGCCTGCGCTTGCGCACCCCGCATCGCTGCTCCCTCACGCTGCACCCTCTGTCTGCACTCCTGGAACCACCATGTTCGCTCCAGCAGCGCGTGTGAAGATGGCGCCGGTGCTACCGCTGAAGCCTCTGATAGCAGACCCACCCCCGGCCAAAGTGGGTCTTGGCCCGTGGTCCCGGTTATCCGGAGATGTCAAGGTCTTTGTAGGATATGGCGAGTAAGTGTCACATTTACATTTACACTTACAAAAGCAGCCCCCTACTCCGGGCTCTGGCCGCACTAAAGTGTATGCTTCCACACAAGACTCAGGATGGGCCGCATATGCATGCCTCTGCTGAGGTGGCTGGCGCGCATGTGTGGCTGTGAAAGGGGTGGCCGAGCTGACACGAGCACTCGGGTTACGAAACACATTCCAGAATGATGCGGAACGGCAGACCCAGGCTGCTATGAGATATACATGCAGTACATGTGTGTGGTGCCTGTCATCACACGTGTATGGCGCTGAGAGGTCACTGTGGGCCCACTCCGCACCACCGCAGAAACCTCCCCTCACACCACCGGGTTGCCTCGGCCGAGGGCCCGAGATGCGGCGACAGGAAACGCTTCACCAAAGGCCGGTGCCCGCTGCAACGCGCGCCGCATGCATGGCCGCAGGTGCGGGCTACGCGCGGCGCACGTGCCTCACCCCCGCCGCGACCACGGCCACCGTCGCCGCCTTGAGCCACAGAGGGGGCCTCAGGCTGCGGCCGGTCCGGTCGCCGGGCGGCCGGACGGCGTCGCCGTAATCCGCGGGGGTCTGCGGCATCACCATGTTGCCCACCACACCAAACAGTCCTCCGTACACAACCAGGCGTCCAGCCCCCATGTCCCGCGCCAGCTGCTCGTTGTACCGGTCACCCTGCCCCACCAGCATGCACCGGCGGACGGGCGTCTCCGGCGCCACGGCCAACGCGGCACCGGCCCTGTCGCCCTCTGTGCGCATGACTGCCGCGCACGGCAGCGGCAGCCGCCCCCGCAGCACCTCCGCCACCCACGCCGCCTGCACCGCGGACGTCAGCGGCGACGTCAGGGTGACCGCGTGGCCGACGAAAAAGAATCCGGGCAGCTGCGGGGGCACGATGTGGCGGTACAGCGGCAGCCCGTCCGGCTGGCGGTCCAGAGCCTTCTCGATGCTGCCGTCCAGGAACGGGTGCCCCCCCGTGAAGCCGGTCGCAAAGACGAGCGTGTCTACCGGGATGTCCTTCTCCGTGCCGGCGCGCCTGCCCTCCTCTGGCTTGTAGCGCAGAGTCACGCTGGAGGGTCCGACTTTCGACACCTCCGCAACCCGCACATCGACCTTGCGCCTGCGGACGGCACGGATGTACTGTGCTGAATAACTGCACACATCCCGTCACCTGTCCTGTTAGCCCTCTTGCCCACATACCTTGAGGGTGCTTTTCTGGGGGGGGGCGTGTGCGGTTTGATTGCATCTGTCCCCCCCGCAGTGCGGGCATGATGGCGTAAGTATGCATGACCCGCACCCCTCATGCTTTCATGCACCTGTACGGCTGAGCTAGAACGCAAGACCAGCGCAGCCGCATGCAGCACCTCAGCCTGGGGGAGGGGGACGTACATTGAGCCCCCACTGAAGCCCGCCGCCTCTTGCAGGCCGCGTCGCGGCCACAGGCGCGCTGGGAGGCGGTGGTGCATCAACAGCACGGCTGCCACCGCAAGGCGCCCAGCCACCCGCACCGGCGAGGCCGCCGCGCTGACGAGGCGCTTCAGCACACCCCGCGGCTGCTGGCCCGGGAACGGCGGCATGCACAGCTGCAGGAAGCGGTTGGTGGCGATCCAGTTGTACCTGCAACGTGAGGCCGCACAGCTCATGCATCGCGGTGCTCGGCCCTGTCTGCATGCATGTCGCCACGATGCGGGCTCCGGCAGCCCGGTCGGGCAGCATGCGGTGGGCGCCGGTGAGCCGGCAGTTTGCCTCCCAAGTCGAGCTCAAACAAGCCCAACCGGCATGCTGCGGAGCCACAGTGTGTGCAGGCATGGTGGCGTGCGAATGCTGGGCATGCTGGGCCTGCTGTCCACAGCACAGGAGAAGCTGCGGGGGAGTGGGCGGCGGAAGAGGGAGGGGCGCGCACGGTACGACCGCAAACATGCGGAACGGCACCAGAAGGTGGGCGGTGCGCATTGCGACCACGACGCTGGCGGCGCCGGCGCACTGCGCAGCCACTGCGGCGTCTTGTGCGCTCTTGCCGCCGCCGACGATGAGGACGCGCTTGCCACGGAACTCCGCCTCGTCGTCCCTCCTCTGCGACGAGTGCAGCACCTTCCCTACAGACGCGTGCCTCTATGGCGTCAGCAGGCGGCGGACGAGGCGGGTGAGCTTTTGCGCGGCGGAGGCGGGCCGCCGGGGGCTGGCGAGGGCACCGGGGACCGCACCTTTGAAGGTGGGCAGGCCTGGAGCGCTGGGCATGTTTGGCACGCTGGAGAAGACGCCTGTGCAGATGACGGCATGAGTAAAGTGCTCGCTGCAGGGGGCGGCGCTGTTGCCGCTGCCGCTGGGGGGGGCACCCGCCGGCCGGGTGGTGAGGGTGAAGCCACCGCCAGGCCGCTGTGCGACGCGCTCCACGCGGGTGCCCAGCCTGAGGCACCCCTCTAGGCCCCCCTCCCTCACATACTCCTCGCAGTACGCCACGACCTCTGCCGCCGTGGCTCTGCACCCCTCCGGCTTCGGGAAGGGGGTGTCGGGGAAGGCGTACTCAGTGTACCAGGCCTGGATGGCCGCACCAGGGTATTCGGCGACCCAGTGGCCGCCAACGCGAGGCTGGGGATCGAACACGGTGCAGGGGATGCCTCGGACGGAGAGGGCCTTGCACGTGGCGATCCCAGCCACTCCTCCACCGATGATGGCCACACGGAGTTGGCCAGCGTCCTCTTCCGCCTGCAGATCTAGCACGGCATGACGGGAGCACCTGATGGTCACATGATAGGAGATTATTGTCGCAGGAGGCCGCTGGAGCAGCGCTGCGGCTGGCCGAGGACGTTGGCGTTGCGCTGCGCACGCTTGTGGCACCGCGGGCAGCAGCGCTAACGAGCTCGTCCGCGCATGCACCTCTCAAGCGCAGAGGTGCCGGAAACACATCACATGGAAGATTTCTTGAATGGCCGCTGCGTGTATCAGTTCTGGCCGTTCTGGCCGAATGGTGAAGGCGCCAAACGTATACACAGCTGCAGCGTTGTCGTGGCTGTGCACGTCGCCTCCAAGCGCAGCTAGCCAGCGTTGTACAGCATATTACGCACACCAGGATGATGAATATTTGTTCCTACCGACAGTGGCGATGCAGCGGCCGTGTCGGCAACGCAAATGACTGAGAATGTGGTTCTAGATCTGCGGGGCAACATCAATATATATAGTGTCACATTCACGCAGACGTGCAGCTGGGCGGGCGTAGCTGCGGGAGGTGCGCGCACATCTGACGAAGTCATCCAAAGCTGTTGTTTGAGCTGGCGGTGTGCGTTATCAGGGCGTCAATGATGTTTCCGCTGCTCCACGGAGACCGAAATACTTTCCCAAACTACGACGCAGATAGCGAGGTGTGCGCACACACATGGCCAAGGGATGCTGGCGCGCTGGAGATACACGGCCTACCACAAAAGTACCACAAGAGTGAGCGCAGCTGCATGGTGTGTCTAGTGCAAGTGTAGCTGAACGGCACAGTGTACATGGCGTATGGGCTCGCCTGCGTCTCGTGGGGGCCCGTCATGCGCGCGTCATATCTGAAACGTTGTGACGCGTCGCGGCACGATTTTTGTGGGACCACAGCTATGTAGTTACAAAAGAGCTATCCATGTGCATGGTCTCTGGGCCGATGTGTGCACAACCCTTTCAAAACAAAAATAGAACCGGGCAACGGCCGCGGCAGGCAGGGGCGGGAGGCCCTGACATGTATACATGTATATATGGGTACAAGCATACGCAGAAGCGGAGAGGGCGCTGGGGCGGGAACGCGAAGCTGGCACTCAGCGGGTCAAGCCTGGGCGTGCTCGATGGCCGGGGGACAAGGCGCAGAGCCTGTGATCTCGCGCACCGTGACATCGATGGCGCTATATATATAGCTACCATCGGCACCTAGCGTGCACATGTACGCTAGGGTTACCAATTACGTGGCCTATTCTGAATTACGGGCGTAACGTAACGTATTATAATATTAATTAATGATTTATAAATGACGTACGCGTAATTTATGATACAAAATTGTCGCGCTCGCTTCGCTCGCGGTTGCCTCGACCGCACCGAATTCGGAGTCGACCGCCCATGGGCCAAACATACGATCGACACGGAACTCCTACGTAGCAAAACTCACTGCCAACAATGGGTCT